>JANUSC010000759.1:0-48362 GCA_025200525.1 Camellia lanceoleosa | reverse complement strand
CGTTAGTTAGTTTAATTCATGTTTGAAATTTATAATTTGCTCCTTTCTAATCGCCCCTTCGCAGGCAAAGCACCTATTTTTATAACCCCATTTAAATATCAAAGTTAGAATGTATAACAAGTCGGGAGACAAGGTCGGGAATCATACTCTATCCCCGATCCCCTAAGGTATAAAATTCCCGCCTCTCACCCTCTGCCCCATCTTCCGGGCAGAACCTATCACCATCACTATCACCACGCCTCTCAGCCTTCTCATTTTCTAATAGATTCACGTTTCAATTTTGGAAAATCCTCAACCTTTTAAATTTGAATTTTGCATATCCTATTTTATTTCTTTTTTAGGCAAATAAAAATAATACATATATAAAAGATAATCTAAAGCAATGCCCAAATATTAAACACTTAAATAATAACATGAAAAAATAGCAGATACAAAAACAAACACTCCACACTCACAAACAAAACAAAACAAACAAACAAACAAACACCACTATTTTGCAAAGTAGCATGGCACAACCAACATTACTAGCTAAGCATTTCTAAATCAATAGGCATCTCTCAAAGATATTCCATGTGGGTCCATCCTCTCAAAAATAATCCATGCAAATATAATATCTTGATTTCAAATGTCCAACCAAAAAAAAACTAAAAATAGTACTCTCAATTCTGGCAAAACTATGACGATTGTCAGGCTGGAACCTATCGTCACTATTCCCAAATTAAAATTTGTCGTGAGATTCATTTTCATTTATTCCTCAAGCCCATCAGAGTATTTTTTCTAAAAACTACCTTAATCGTCGTAGGGTCAAGTCCATAAAGTCAAAGTTGATTTAAATTGACATCCCTAATCAAAGTAAAATAAGGTGAGAGAGATTTAAGATGTTAAATTTGTTGAAAATTAGTTATATATGTACATAAATATTATGTAAAATTACAGTGGTTATGACAGAAAATATTATGTAAATTAGTATTATATATTATACAAATGTTTGATAATTACTAAGATTATTTTTGCCAATCTTACTTTAAAGAATCATATATACAAAATTCAAAACTCATCTAATACAAAAACAAAATACTTCTGTTAATTAGTTCCATATATATATTTTTAATTATTATTTAAAATTCTTTTTTTTTTTTTTTTTTAACTTATAAAACGCTTATATCCTATTACTATTCCACTGCACAAACGTATCACCAGAGACCGAATATCTAACATCAATTTTGAAGTCATCAAGAGCCTTCTAAGTTCACCAAGTGTCTTCAATGCTATTAGAAGCTCAAAATGTGCTGCATCGTCACGATATTAAAAACATAATGGGAGACTCGGAATTTCCAAAATACGTTGCAGAAAAAAAGAATAAATGGTGAAATTAAAGGAAATATAGCAAAACAAAGCAATATTAATAAATCCAAAGGAAAATGTACCATAAAGTAACAATGGAAAAACATATGTTATTTTCTTAATTTTTGTAAGGTTTAAAATAAATAATTCTAATATTGATCAAATTAGTGTTTGAAATCGTGAAATATTGGCGTCAAAGCAAAATTCCATTAAGCATTTATCCTGTTTTTCAATTAAACTAAAAACATGTCATGAAACTAAAATCTGCGCTTCTAAAAATGTTATTAAACTGAAAATTTACACTTTAAACCACATCTGTCTCAGTATCTGGTAAAAATTTGAAACTAAAATTTTTATAAAGCCATCATCAGAATTATAAACTCTAAAACAACTTGCTCGTAATCCTGAAAAACATTGAAACGAAAAGAGAAGTATAGAGTAGTAATGTAGAAAATTAAGAGATCTAAGGAGAGAGGATGTATATAAAGAGTGATTTAATTATTTAATTATTTTGTTTAGATCTACCCGGACAACTGGAGATCTACTTCCATTTCTTCGTTTAAAATATGTCTTTCATCTGATGCAGGGTGAAGGAAGAGTCAGTTGTCGCGCGATCCCCAATCAATGGTAGTCGAGTCGCCGCATCTACATCGCGCAAGAGAAAGAGTAGTTAGCTAAAGATGGTTGTCTCAAGTTAACAATTGGCTTCTGGTGCCAAAAGGTAAAAGCAGGCGCAGGCCAATGGAGTAGCTCAGTTAAGAAAACGCTAGGGGACTCTTTGAATGTGAAACTGTTAAGTTGGGATTAAATAAGTCACATTTTTTCAAAGATGACTTATTGGTAATTTGCTCATTATTTTTTGTCTCAACTTAACAAATTGAAATGCTCCAAACCGTCAAACCGTGAATTTTGATTATTTTCTGTCAATTTGTCATTCACGATTTAGTTTATAATTTTTACCTCTCAAAACCAATATAGCACACATCCATACTTGAGCAAAACCACACCGGGTTATGGTATCCCTCACTTAGGTGTCATGATTATACACAATTCCTTATATAACTCCATCGAAGTCAGAAATAAAAATGTGGCCAAGATCTTTGATTAATATAGTCTTTATTTTTCTATTAGGAGAAATCTGATATTTTCATTTATTATTTTGAGTCAGTCTGTAAATAAAAGAATAAATAATAGGATTTAGTTTTTTGTAAATTGGGATAATGAACAGCTGAAATTAAAGATTTTATAAATAATTTTATCAAATTTAACTTATCAAGAATCTCTAATTATTTCTACACATCATATTTACACGCAAATATCACACAAAACATAAAATATTACGACAGATCATATAAGAAATAAACGAATTGAAAGCAGCATCGGGAGTAAATTCCCAACATGAACCAAGATAAAATCTAGATGGTCTTAAGTTCTCTTCAAGGTTTAGATCCTGTTGTTTTGTTATGCAGTGATGACCTATTATTTAATTTGTGTTACCCTCATAATCAAAATCAATGGAGCAATTGTTGAATGCATTAGTATATATTCAATGATTTTTTAATTTAAAAATATATATATAAATATTTATGTGTATGATTTTTTGGGTGGGTTAATTATAATTTATCCCCTTAACTATTACCGAATATCATATTATCTTCAACTTTAAAATCCATATTTAGGCCTCTCAATTATAAAAAAACGAAGAGACTCTACTCCAAAGGGATAAAAAGGGAAGCAATTTCTGACAATTAAGAGATCTCAAATATACAATTTTAAAGGTGAGAAAGAAAGATAGCAAATAAGCATGTTTGGGGCGCACTTGTCATGTCCAACCCGCATCACACAAGAGGCAAATCGTGATAAGAATGGGGAGCTTTATACCAGAACGAATTGAGGCCAAAACTTCTTTAAGTGTCTAAACTATTTATTTAATTAGTTGTTCAGTCATTTACATAAACTGAAATGTGCCTCTCTTCGAACTGAAGCTGAAAAAGAAAATTAAATTTGCAACAATTTACTTATTAAAATGCAAATACAAATTATGAGTAAAAAGATACAATGATTATATTAATAATAATTTATCGATCAAACATGCAAATTTACACAAATACCACATAAATAGAAAAATAAAATAGATTATTGAAAATTTATTTGTAACATAAATAAATTTAGGTTTACAAGCCTATCGTTTAGCTTGTTACTTTTTGCTTGGTCGATTAATAAAGAAGCTTAAAAATCAAGTTCAAACTCATTGATTTAATAAATGAGCTGAGTTTAAACGAGTTTTAAAATGTTTTAACTTAAGTTATTCATAACAGTTCGCTGCTTATGCAGACTTTATGGAGCGTAGGTGGAGGCAAGTTGATCTTTGAACTTAAAATTAAGATATTAATAAAACATGGAAATAATACTCATAAAATATTAAATAATAAATAAATAAATAAATACTAGAGTTTGACTTTCGTCTTAACAAAAATAAACTTTGCATTTTTGTTTATCAATTTAAACTAATTTTTGTATTTATTTTTTTATTTTAATTTAAATTATTTATCTATTTTGTTAAGTGCTAAAATTCATGAAAATAGCATTTAATCAATAAACTTTAAAAAATAAGTATTTTTAAATATTTTATACTTTATATTGAGTTTCTAATGACAAATACCTTTTAAGTCCATTTTACTTAACGGAAATATAAAGTTGATTTAGATTAAAAACAAATAAAATTTGAATTTAATTTGAAATCGATAAACAGAATTTAAATTTATTTTATTATAAGAGTCAAATATTAAATTATTTTTTACTTTTTCTATAATATATAGGGTTTTAAGAGTTACATGATGTCCTACGGCACACAAAGTTAAAATACTGTACATGTTTGTATGTTGTGCATTTAAAGTGAGGATAATAATGATGTACAATACTTTTAAGCGCATTTATCATGATCGAATGACACATGTTACTATGCTACTAGCACCTATAATATATTGTTGATGAGTAATTTATAATGAATAAAAGCTGATTTCATTTGGGGACAAGTACTAATTCTGGTAATGTTTGTCTGGTCAAATGGCAAACAGAGAATAACTTCAACTTTCACAATCGGCTGCGCAGGAGGCGCACATCTTCGACAATCTTCCCACCATCGTGGGCAATTTAGCCAAACACACCAAGTCAAGAGGCCACACAAAGGTCATCTTTATTTATTTCCAATATGCTCTGTGGGATGAAGAGCATTCTATGAGTGAAGGATCTACTTAAAAGGTTTGTTTGGAGCCTTAGAAATGGTCAGTTTATTGACCTTGAGGATAATTGATTCTACAATTGGGAAAATCATTGGTCAGGGGTGGTAGATTTTTTCTTCTTTTTATATTGTGATTGCTTTAGATTTAGGAAGGATTTGAAAAGGAAAAGAAAAGGTGAGTGAAACTAACGTTTGGTTTTATTGGGAGTGATTTAAGAAAGGATTTGGGAAAAGGAAATAAAAAGGTAAGTGAAATGAATAAAAACATACCTATATTTTCAATTTTAATTTGCCACACTTTTCCTTTCTCCTCACAACCTCTCTCAATTCCAAACTAAACACACAGAAGTGAACATAAGCATATTTCATTCATCGCTTACCTAATTTTTCCTTTCCTTCTTCCTTTCATTTAATCCTCCTCAAATCGCTCAACCAAACACAATGTTAAAGTGGTTCACGGATTAATCCGAGCAAACAGGAGAAGCGGAGTTGGTTCTGCTTCTATTTCACAACAGTTGGTGGATCATGCATCCTTCATATGGTTATTCCACAAGTTGGAGTATACTGATAAGTTGGTGTGGAAATTTACTACATGGTAATATGCAGTCAAGTCTGCATTTTTCGATATTAGATGATTGGTTTCAACCGACAGATAAATGGTCCGATAGAAGTTGGGGCGGGTTTTGAATAGCTATGGTGGCAACTTTCTACTGCCATCTAAGTGACTCTTTTCATTTGGAAGTTGATGACACTGGCAAGTTTTTACCTGTTAGAACAATCCAAGAAGTAGAGGAGTGATCGTCCACTTGCATGTCCGTAGATGCTTACAGGAGGATGTGAATCTGGAACATCTATTTTTCCAGTGTCTAACTTCATGGTGTGGGGATGGAACTATGTTAAAACAAACCCAATTCTGAGAACTGATCCTATTTCCATGATACTGTTTCAGAATTGCATAATTATACACTATTCTAATAATTCTTCTGTGGTGTCTATATTTTTATTTTGATAGATTTTCATTCATGAGGATGGAACAAGCAGTTCTTAGAGTGAGGTGTGCAGCTGGGTCGGGGTAGATTATAAAGGGTTAAACTGACATACAAGAAGGTTTTCTTCTGCAACATCAGCTATTGCAGTGTAGCCCATACATGTTGGAAGCAGTTACTGGTGCAGGCTTAGTGGGAACTGTGTTAAATCAAGACTAAACTGACTGTCAAGTTGTTCAATAGTTTAATGGCTCTTCTAAGTGGGTATGATACACAGTGTATTTGGTAGAGGGATATAAGATTCATGACTACCTTTTTGATTATGGCAAGCATTGTAAAGGTTCCTATGGTAGTTCCAAGTGAAAGGCCACCAGAGGCTGGCGCAGCTGTTGGATGATGTGTTTGTTGTTTAAACCTTGTGTAGTTAATATACCCTATTTCTGCTTTTCATATACATTCATTGACATAAACAAGTCAGATAGATACTGATGACTAACTAGAAATTGCCCGAGGTCTGCTATCACAGGTGCATTTCCAAATTTGGAAAAATAAATAACTCAAAATAGACAAGTATTTCTAAAAATTTAGAACTTCATTATTATGACTTGTCAAAGATAATCTAATGATGATAGCTTAAGCTGCACATAAAATACAAAATTACGACTTGTGTTCAAGCATAATCTAATGAGGATAGTTGTTTCCATTTTCTGATGACTTGGGTTTGAATTCCATAGATCCTCTTACCACCTCAGCCTTTAGTTTTCTTCTGCTTTCTCTCTGCTGATCCCGCAAACCTTGGTGACAAAAGATCACCGCTTCAGGAAATTAAAGATCAATCATCAAAAGCTCTCCATGAGAATGGCAGTCGCTGACTCTGTATGTAATATATATACAGAGAGAGAGGGGTGGAAGTGGGAATAGAAAAGGTCGCTTTTGAGTCATCTTTTCTCTTCTCTGTAAATTCTCACATTCCTTTCATGCGCCTTGCACTCTTTTCAGATCCACAACCTGAGAACATAAGGGCAAAATGAAAGTTGGAACTTGAAAAACAGAGAGGGGAATGCTGATCAAGAGATGACAAAATAAGTGGATATGCTGGAGATGGAAGGATTGCCATCTTGGCAAATTCATATTCAAATACATATGATATAGTTTCTGAATCCAGATACAATTAGTGACCATGTGGAAATTCACTGAATTATAGACTGCTAATGGTTAATTTGAACAGGCGCCAAGATAAGCAATGACTATGATCATGTGCATAACAAAAGTAGTAAAACATGCACTTGGCCAAGGAAGTAGATTATGGCCCCATGTCAACGTATCATGGAAGCTTTTTGATAACAGGCCACCGAAAGGTTGAAAAAGTTGATTACTGAGCAGGAAAAGGATGTTACTTTTTTTTCTTTTTTGGATAACTTGGTAATCTGCCCTCTCTTTTCTGAGCAGCAGCTTAAAGATGTTTCCATGATTCTTGTACTGACGCTAAGTTTCTTTTCTGGAGTTAGCTAAAAAGATGTTTCATGATTTTTTGTACTGACGTTAAAGATGGTTAAATTCTGAAAAGTTACATCATGTGTGATTTGATGTAAGTGATTGCAACTTTTAAGCACGCAGGAATCCTCCTCTTAATTATGTCCTCTTATGTGTAGTTTCATGAATAAGATCAGATGATTAATATTTATTTCAAAAATCAGAGCCACACCATAGTTAAGAAACAAACGAGCAACATGAGTCCTTAGAAGATCAAGACAAACTAGCTTGTTAAGCTGCTTTTGTCCTTTATTAATTATTATATGTATTGTTAGAAATCATTGTCAGTATTATGATTTCTGGCACAAGATTCCAGCCCAAGCTCCTTTCATTTCTGTTATCCAAATGGAGCCTTATATTTATGAAAAGTAAATTGTTCTGATCCTGATGGTACTATCTTTATACCCAAAGTAGTTACTGTAAATAATAAAGAGAGCAACTTAGTTTGAGAAATCCTTCTATTTGGAGCATGTTAAAAATCTGGACAATCAAATTTAACAAACAAGTACCTCCAAATTTCTGTCCAGGAAAATATCAGATAAAACAGTGTCAAAAACATAGCTAATATAGGACACTGTTCTCAAGATTGGCCTCACAGCCGCACTCCCATGCCCGGGAGAGTGGTTCCACACAACCTGACCCATAGTCAGTAATTTCTTGCCTGAATTCCCAATGAACATCATGTTTCATGTAGGCCAATTCTCTTCTTTCTCAAATTATATTGAGGAGAGGTGAAACACCAGCTCTGAAAAATAAGATTTAATAGATTAGATTATTATACACAGCAATCTTCTATATCGACACCATTAATATGAAAACAGATAGTATTGATGTAAATGCAAAAATAAAACACTTCTCTTGATGCAGTTAAGTTCAGAAAGAAGCCAATGAATCTCAAAACAAGATTTCAGCAATCATGCAACTACTAAAAGTACAAATGACAAAATGACCAGCAAAGCAGCCTTTTACTCATCCACATCGGCGAAAGCGACATATTTTAAGTCCAAAGGGATATTTCACAAACACTAATATCAATATCATTAATTTTTAAATATATATATGTGTGTGATAACAAATTATGAAATTTTGCACGAAATCAGGCAGTTAGTAGAAGAAAATGCATAAGTTCTAGTCCAAATGTTGCAATAAAATCTATATTTTACATCTATATATATAGTATGTATAGCATGACAAATATGGGCTGCATAAATACTAATGATTAAACTCTAGAATATTTGATGATTTTCAACACTTATCATGTGAAATAAAATATAGCACACATGCAAATAAAGTTTTAAATACATAGATTAAAATATATTTAAATGTAAAAGATGAAGACTATGAAAGAAGAAAAGATAAATTCTTGAATTTCACATGAAACCAATATTTAGGCATCAAGAATTAAAGATTTTGGAATTATTTTGAGTCTTTCATGTCATCATAGTAGGGTTTTGGGTTAATTATGGTGAGTAATGACTATTCTAATAACTAATGGACATGGTTGTAGAGTCACCCATGAATTTTATTTAGTCAAGCATAAATGGTTATTATATATAGGTTACTATGCTCCAAAATAATCTAGTGGTCAAAAGTTCCAAATTTCTATTTGATACAAAGTAGAATTAGAAGTCATCTAAGTTTCTTTATTATGATTGAAGTAGAATTAAAGTCATAGTTGGTCTAGGAATATTAGTAGTTGCAAAAAATATTTTAATTTTCTAAATTTGAGTTATAGTCCTGCAGACTAGAAGAGCTCCTATCTTATGCAACATATGTGTAACTCCAATGATTGAGAAGAAGAGTTGATATTATGAAAATTTCTCTGAGATTGTTCAGGTGATTGGTTTCCATTCTCTGTGAAGGTAAAGCACCTCTCTCTCTTTCTTTCTTTCTTTCTTTCTTCTTTCTTCTTTTCTTTTTTCTTTCTTCTTTCTCTCTTTCTTTCTTCTTTCTTTCTCTTCTCTTTCATTCAGCAGCAATAATAAATTACAAGTCACTATTCATGTCACTGTTCACAGTGCTTATAGAATAAATCTAATTAATTGCCCCTAAACACTTGTGTTTTCATTCTCAAACTCCTACCCCTTTCTACAAAACCCTTTAAACTTATTGTAGTCACTTTTGCAGCCACAGTAATTTCACAAATCTAAATCAGATAAATCTATTGTTAGTTGTTAAGCAGTATATCAACCCAGCCTACTCCTTGTAAAAAGCACCCTTACTCATCTCTACATTAATAAGGCCCTGCGAAACTACTTTAGCTGCAAAGCTGTAAAAGAGTTATGTCTCATGGCAAGAGAGTACAAACAGCTAATTAGGCTAAAAGTTACCTTTTAGCCAAAAGCCAACAACCCATACCAAATCAAAGATTCCTTTCTTTTTCATTTTTGCATGCCGTTTTAATTAAATAAAAAGTCAGCTCCAAACATATGCTTACCAAACTTAAATAATAGCTGTGTTACTAAATTAGCCTTGTTCTCAACGAAGCCTAAATTAGCTAAAAGCTGAAATAATCCATACTAAAAGTCAACATTCTTTCTTTTCTTTATTTTTGCACATCTTTCGTGTAATTAGCCAAAAAAAAATCATCCTAAACATTGCTGTTTTTACTACCTTTTTAGCCAAATAGCTGTGTGTTATTTAAATTAAATTGCTCAAACGCAGGCCTAAATACACATGCGTAGGTGCAATAGTTCAATTACTAAGTAAACTTTCTATGACCTGCAAAACCAGAGGTATTTTATTTACAACAAAGAGTTCAAGTCTCATTTAGATCACCAAAACACGGTACTTTTGCCCATCTCAGCATTATGCAATTAATATTATCAATACTACACAATTAACAATCAACAAGTTTTAAAAATATGGTACATTATGCAAAAAGTAAAACCAGCAATTCTCATGCTGTAATAAGTACTGATAAATTCAGGATCATGATTAAAATTATGTGTCTTGCAAAATATTTATTCATGTTGCTATCCATCATGTTCCATTTTATGTTGATCATTTCTTTGCTCTAAACTTCTACCAAGCTACTACAATTTTTCAAATGAGCCTAATTTTCTCCCATTGGAAAACTTTCTAATAATGACTTGCAATAAAGGTAGTTTAAATATTTCGTAAGATTCAACTCTGTTAATGTCAGAATATATCTTTCATGATATATCCAGAGGGTTAATATTCTGTGGATTTTACAAACATTAAAGTTGATATCATGTGCACTGTGTTTTATGATATATCAGTTATATTTTGTGATTTTCACAACCTCACAGGAATAATGATCACATATCTTGAATTGTACTTATCATGCATGATGGATCACAAATTCTATATTTAGTTCCATGGTCTCAAGACTGGGGAAACAAACAAACAAGAAAATATATGAAATATTACCCCCAAGTAATATGTATGTGAAAATGTTTAAAGCGTAATGGCTGTGAAAGCAGTGATACTGAGGTCCCGCACTGCATAAACATGAAACTTTTCAGATGGACATGAAAAGAAATGAAGGTCTAAACTGGGGTCAGATGCTTACACTGTGACTTGAAAGTGCAATTTCAGTAATAATAGAAGAAATAGCTAGAATTGGGAATAAACCTGCAGCTTCTTTAAATGATTAAACTGCCTTGCTTATGACTATTCACTCTTTCCTCCTCACTTCATTATCCTCCATATCTAATTCAATTGCTTCAGCATTCAAGCCAAACCAACTTCTCTTTTATTTGCCTCTATCCTAGAAAATAAAAACAATTTTTAAAATTAATTTCTAAGAATAAAAAAAATGTGCATTGTGGGAAGAACTATGTTAGTGCTGGAAAAGGTATAGCAGCTGCTAATAAAACAAAAATAATAAGTTAAGCATACAATGTAAAAATCGAAGTTAGAATAATAAGCATTGGAGTTGATTAATACTCAAATAATGTCGTAGTAGAATTTCATAATTTTACATTATCAGCAGGAATTTTAAACAAATGATTTATTCTAAGACCTTCAACCTCTCTTGGCCTTTGCTTTTGGTGATGGATTTTTCTTTTGGATAGCTGGTTTTAGCTTATTCTTGAAGTTTTTTATCTCTGTGTTTTTATCTTTCTCTTCTTCTCTCCTCGCCTGTTTCTTCTCACAATCCTTTTTGGTTGGAGACCCTTCTTTCTCCCTCCTCTCTCTTATATGCTCCTCTTTCTTTTCTCCTTTTAATGCACACATCTCTTATATGGAGAGAGAGAGAAAGAGAGAGAGAGAGAGAGAGTATGTTTCATGAATGAAACACAGTACAAAAATGTAAGCTGTGTTTAAGTACAGTTTTGAAAACAGTTTCATGTTCTCAAGCCTCACAGTTAACAGGGAAACAAAAACCAAGACAAAAACCTCTGTTTCATATGTTGTTTTCAGAAACTTGAGTTAAAAAGAATCCAATTTTTCTAGAAGCACCTATAATGTTGTTTTCTGTTCTCTTTTTTTTTCTTAATTTATTTATTTTTTATTGGTTTTTCTCAGTTGGTAATACTAAAATGACCGAAAACACATCAATTTTTTTTTTGCAGTTTCTAAAAATCACATGTGTTTCTGAGAACATGGCACATAGTAGCAGTCTCTTTGAGCTTTATCTCCATGACCATAGTGAGAAAGCAATCATTATGATGGAAACAGGTACCAATGTCAAACTTAGGTGCCACAACTTTCATATAAAACTCAAAACCAAACCAACTACTATTCGTTATTTGGAACTCACAACATAGGCAATGTAAACAATCAATGTTAAGAATACTACAATCAATTAACAGTAGGTATTTAAAAAGTAGAGAGAGGAAAACAACAATTATGCAAACAAAATCTAACATCTGTATATTTAAGCTGAAATCTGCATAGCAAAGCATTTTACTAAAAAGGAAAAATATACATCACAGAAGCTATCAGATCTGGTTCATAATGCTATATTCAGCATAACTCTTTCGTGAGATAATTCTCTAGAATCACTCAACCCTGCTTTGGTTACTCTAGAAGACTATTCAAAAACAGCGAAACAGGATAAAAGTAGCATCTATAAACTGATGTTATGTGTCCACACATAACAAATTGTGATGTTACTGACAAATGAAAGGAATGATTACCTGCGAGTCCTTCCGCAAAATCTTGTCTATTTGGCGGCAAGAGATAATCGCTTAGCAAATCTCCCCGCATGTATGGGAGATCTCACAGGAAATCGCTGCAGACTCTTCCTGACATACCAAAAGCAGAGACCATTGCAATGCACGTAAGCTAATCAACTTAGGGGTTATGGTAATACCAATTAAATTGGTTTCAATTACTTTCTGGTTCAACACCCAAGCTCCAGATGACAATGTTAGCATTGCAACTGCTTCTCCACTATTCTTTTTCCTTGTCTAAAAGTGATATGTATTGCTGAGCTATGGAAGCACAGACATCTTTCTCTCAGAGAACTTGTGTCCATAGTCACCACACTTGACACTTCATAGGACAAGTGAAGTCCTTAAGTTGTGACATGACACAATCCCCAATACTATGGAAAATCCTTTTCACAAAAGACATGGCTCATACATATCTGAAGGCTGAAATTTAATTTACACATGGCCAAGACAAGTCAAGCTGGCGCTCATACATGTAAATCTTTTCTTTTTAATGAGATATAATACAAGAGTAGCAATAGTAGTACACTGCAAAAACACCAAGATCTTCTATCATCTGTGAGAAAATATATAGCACAGGGAAAAGGGCATGCAAGTTGGTGCAGGCCGTCCTAGTTATTCTGGATCAGACTAATTTTCAATGCTAATTTGCAGAATTCCTATGCAATGAAAAATGGGTATGAAAGCTAAGACACAAGACTGTCTCAAGCAGGGGATGCAAAAGACCTTGTTCTGGAAGAAGATGGAGATTGTGTAAGAACGTTTGTTTGGTCAAGATTGGTGGCAATATACATTTGGATTGTTGGAAATTGTTGTTTTCAGCCATCTCTCAGGACAAGCTTTTTCCCCAGTTCTAGTTGATGAATTGAAAAATAATCCTGGACAAAAAGTGGCATTTTTCACATCTTCTTTTGGTATCTAATTTCCTTTCCTGGCTATTTAATAATAAATCAGTCTCCTACCAGCTTTCCATTATTATTTTCTCTATGGAAATTTTTTTATGCCTCAAGAATTAAATAAAACACCCATGGGTGTCTATTAAGGTCGTAGGAAGCAGATATATCAACAAATTTTAAGCCTTGCTTCTAAAGCACAAATTTGTTTCAATCAAACATAAACATTAAGTCAGCTTTTAAGGTATCGGGTTTATGGACTAATCACATGAAGATACAACAATACAGAAATAAGCAAACACTTGAGTGGTTTGCTTTAAAACCAAGCACTGTAGGGGTATTAATTTGATTATGACAATCCAAGTTAAATAGAAAAACATTTAAATCAACATAGAAAAAGCTGCATGTACATCCAATCCATATTCCATAATAAAATGCTGATTCCCAGAAAGCCAATCTTTCCCATTTAAAAACAGAGTTAAGAAAGCTCAATCTGCACTGCTAACTCTTCCTTTATCAAGTATAAATACATACAGAAAGTTTATACTTTTGACAAATTTCTAGGTCTCAGCTATGTATTGTCGCTTATATAAAGTAAAATATATTAAATAAGCAGTATCAATTCTCAAACAATAACTTTATAAAAGCAATACCTTAGAAAATGATTTGGCACAAACTGAGCAAATTTAGATCTATCATTTGGTGATATTAGTACAATGCTACACCCATCAGCAGATGTCCCTGGCAGTTCTTCCACTTCTGTGAACGTAGACCTGGCAGTACAAATTATATTTCTGTGTCAAAAAAGTACAAACTCTCAACAGAAACCACAGAAAGTGACCAAAAACAAGTAAGAAGAAACACACACACACATACACAAACAAGAATAAAAACACAAAGAAAAAGGTAGGAGTGCTATTCAATTTACTTCTGCTGAATGTGGAAGTTGAGCATAATGAACAACTGTTCGAACACTCTGGACATATCAAGCCCTCTTGCTAAGGCAAATAACATCAGTAAGCAACAAGTATTGCCAATGCTTCATTTCTCTAAAACGGTCAATTGCCTCGCATTAAATACAGAAAAATAGATCAATAAGTAGAAGCATTGGAAATAAACCTGATGTCTACTCTGGGACAAAATAACAGTAATTGCAAAAAAAAGATAATAAAATTAATCAGGCTAATATTTTTAGCTTTTATCTTTCTTTCTTTCTCAGAATATTCTCCTTCATGAATAAGTATTACACATTGTTAGTTGGACAAATACTCATTCTCCCATCAATTTAAAAAATAAAGTAAATATATATATGATGGAACTTTTTGTTTATTTATATTTTGATAAGTATTATGTGCAAGTGTAATGCTGTATGCAGCTCAAAAGTTTTAGACTTCTGGCTATGGGAATTAATTCCTGCTAGAACTGCTGCTCAAAGGAGGCATATAAAAGATTAGGAATCTGGCAAAAGCGCATCTGATTAGGATGTTTTCTTCTCATACTGCAGAAGATGCTAACATTAGTCATATCCAGATATTCATAAATATGTAGAAAGTTAAAAAACATTCAGAAGTCAGGAAGACTCCTTCTCACATAATCAAGTTAAAATTAGAAGGAATCTTTTAATTCTGATAAACACATCCATTAAACATTTTTCATCGTCAAAAAGAAGTTGCAGATTCACTGAAGTTAAGAATTTGCAGAGAAAGCGACCGTAAATTCCATAATTGAGACGCTGCAAGTATAAATATTGAGAAGCCGCTGATCTATTTCTTTCTATTTAGTTTTTTTTCTTTTAGGCCGCTGCCTGTTTTGTTCTTTATTATCGAATCTAAATACTTTGGCATTATCCTCTAATTAAACAATGCTGCAAAAACAATGTTATGCTAAACAATACAACAGTACAAAGCACCACCATAATAAATTCAAGAAACAGTATACACATTGACTAAGTCATAAAGTCGTTTTGAAACCCACTTGGGGAAAAAAGTATCACCTTCTTGATAAGCTTTGGTTAAATAAATAAATATAATAAAAAGTGGAAGCTTTTTCTCCAAGTGAGAGTTCCTGGCACATATGAAATATAAAATTTCACTCTTGAAGATTAGTTAAAGAAAATAACATAAATTTATTAGCTTAAAATTACTCAGCCAAGTTTTAGGTGTAACTTCTCAAAGTTGGATCAAGAGATGCCAAATCAAAAGAAAATCACACTTTCAGTAACCTTGCTGTATATGCCATATCCAAAGTCAAGAAAATTATAAGAATACTAAGCTGGTGTAAAAGTAAAAATTTTTGAGTAACACAGATATATCATCATACCAGACTTCTATATATGGGAAAAAATATGATATCTAAAACTATATAACTACCAACAAAAGGAAATAATACAAACCTTCAAGCGAAGCTGCTTGCTGCATCTGAGCACAATGAAGTGTCCAAACACATTAATTCCCAAGAATGCGCAAGAGGGGAAGAAGCATGGATGTAGCAGAGTGCAACTGATGTGTGCAGAAAATAAATTAAAAGTGTCCCTGGCCCATGAACACCACCTATATAATAAGGCCAAATAGGCATCTTTGTCTTCCTCCCCTGCATTCGCAAACCCTGTTATGCATAAGTATTGTTTCTCATTGGAGAAGTCCTTATGTGCACAAAAATAAAGACATGTGGATATGCAAATAATACAAATATATTCTAGACAATAAAAACTCCAGAAAATTAGGCTGCAATGACACATAATGCGTCAATGAACCAATATTTGAGACACATGTGTCCCGATACATAGAAATATATACTGAAAAACAGGTATGAAAAAGCCAACACCATTTTGGATAATGCAATCTGGAAATACAAAACCCTGAACTTCTAGGACTGTAAGGAGACACAATGACCAAGAATGCATAAAGAGGGATCGCCAAGCCAGATAATTGTAGAATTTTTATGTGTAGGCTAGACATTTCAGATCAAGACAGCCTAAAAAAGAAATCTACTATCTTACATGAATGAGAGTGACAATACCTAATAAGAACTTATTAGAAGACATTCGTACTTCCCCCTAGGATACAGGTAGAAGCAAGTCTTCAGTGCACCATGGATGTGGTTGGCACAAAAAGTTACTCCAACATATGTATAGTCATACAAGTGAAACAGGAGATGTACAAGAAAACTACAATTCCCAGTGCACTTCTGACTATTTAAAACCAGCTTTCTACAAATACTTCCTCTTAGAAAACATGAATATGCAAACTACTTCAAGACTGCAAAGTGAGAAAATGTAATCAACTTATTAAAGAGGATAACAATGAAACTAATGTTTTCCACTTAATTAAGCTATTTAGCAATTAAATATAATAGTATCAACTTCTGAATCGTTTTATGCTTCTAAACAGGTATTAAATATCAGTGAGAAGTGCAAAAATTATGCCATTTATCAAATTTAAATGAAAAAAGCTTCAGTGATTAGTTCACAGACAATTCCAGTCCATTCAGCACATGTCCATGAAAGAAATTGAAGAACAGGAAAATAAAAATAAATAAAGCATATATATAAAAATGGAAGTCTGAATAAGGCCCACAAGTTCACTAGTTCCAAAATATCAGTTTTGTCTAACTAAAATGTTCAATAAGCTGCCATATCAGAGAAAAAATAGAGGTATATACTCAATAAATGGACTTCTCGTAGTTTATCTGCCAAAATTGATGCATCATTAAGCAAATCCACAATAGCAGCATTCGCTCTCATTCCAGCTCGTTTCAGAGAGAGTTTCATAGAATTTAACCTTATTTATTCATCGATTGCTTTGATTTTAGTGATCCTGGGAAGGCTTTTAGCTTCTTCCGGAAATCAAAGCAGATAGGATAGGCTTGCAGAAAACACAAACGCTATTCTTTCTTTTCTCTGAAGCTTGAAACTGGTCACACAATACCCTGTGTGCATTCCCAGGATGCCCTTCATGTAGAGCCACCGTGGTCACTCGGGAAAGCAAAGTCAATTATGGACTGCAACCTCCATGAAAATGACCATTCTCTATCATTCGGATCAGCCTCATCTGAGGACAAAGAAAAGACAGTGAATGTAATCTGCACAAGCAAAAATGGGAGTCAGAAATTATTCTGGTCAATACTTGATGTCAGATAAGAAAAGCAATGGGATGTTAGGTGAGACTTTATGTCCGCAAGTTTTTAGAAGAGAGATAAGAACTCCCATCGCATGCTGCAAGTACTAGGTTGAGGATATGAAATTATATAACAAGTTCTGTTCAGCTTATCTGAATAAAAATCGAACTGTAGGATTTGGCTGGTGTGATGATCATATTGAGCTGTGGAAGCGGCTGAAGTATACAATGAAAAGCTAAAACAATAAAGCATGGAGATGTTAGAGGAATCAGACATAGTGAAGTAGCTTTGTAGAAAAAGTTGTTGATCACCAATTATTCCAAGAAAAACTTACGCTGTTAAGAAATGTGTCCAAGAATATATATCAAGCTATCCAACACCCCTCCCTCACATCGCGAGATACATAGAGAGAAAAGAGTAATGCAAACAATAGAGAATGAAATGCAAATGGGACAAAATATACCAGGAGAGACTTGAACCCAAGAGATCCACACAACCTGACCTCTTATAATGTATGTTAGATCACCAATTATCCCAAAAGCTCAAAACTGTCAGAAATGGGCCCAACAATATATATCAAGCTAGTCAACATGACAGCAGTAGTATGAGATGGAAACAGTTGACAAGTTGCATCCTCAATGTCTTTTTAATGAAACCTTACATTACCTGGTGAAAAAAAAAAAAGAGGATCTGAGACAGTTGAATGTGGTAGTAATAAAAGCTTTTGAGATGTCATGAAAATCTGACACGAATTGTGGTGTTTCCCGATTCAAGATAATTTGGACTGGCAATTTCGATTGTCAAGTATACTTCTGAGTTCCTTCTAGTGAGAATTCAACTTTCTTTTACATATGTTCAATGCTGATTCTTGTGTGCTCTTTCACAAATTTAAATTCTAGCCAACTTCCAATTGAAAGAAACTTGTTATTTAAATCACTAATTTTTGATTAATCTTCACTTCAAGAGGTAGTAGTAGAAATGGCATAGACCCTATCTTTTGTAATTGCACTCTACCTTCGCATCCAGGCCAAAATGTTCTCAAATTTCTTCCCACTCAGACTTTATTTTTCAAACCCAAAGCCTCAGGGGCAACTAACCTTCGCTAAATGAACTCATCTTCTGCCACAGCAGTGATTAGGTGGAAGCTCACTTTAAAACAGTCTCTCTCTCACACAATACACACATAAGCACATGTGCCGCACACATACAAATATTAATCCTGAAGCAATATACTTTCAACTTTTATGTCTTGCTTTAAGTTTTCCCTATCTTGTTCATATTGTCTATTCTTTTAAAACATGCTTGTAACAAAAGATTGGTCTCCTTTTTCATCTTTGTTCATATTTTGTCTAGTAGACCTGTGAATCTTTATTTTTGGTTCCTCCTTTTCCTTCTCATTTGGCATTGTCCTTCCAATACTGTAAGGCTATCCTCTTTGGCTTTGGACATTTATACATTATCTTGCAAAAGCTAAAATAAGTTATTGAGAGAAGTATCGAAGATAAGAATTCTATGTAAAATAAAAAAATAATTTAATTATGTTCCAATTCTTTACTTGTTTATAAAAATCAGCATTCTAACCCTCTGGTAACACTGTTTAACAACCACTGCAGGATGGGAGGTCCCTGTACCGATTTTGAGAAAACTCTCAATGTCAAAAGTGTCATAGTCAAGCTGAATGTATTTCTCACAACAATAAATATCCTCTTAAATGGAAACTATCATTTGCAACTCATGTTCACTTAACTACTTTCACCAAAAAGATAATACGTAATTTTACTGCATGCATGTGTGAAGAATTTATAATTAGTTTCGAGTCTAATATACTAAAAGTAGAGATGATCAACCAGATATTTCAAAGTAACGGAGTCATTTTCTGCAGATACTCAAGAAGGTCCAACTAAATTCTGGAGGCTTACGCATAAGAAAACATTGAATTTAAGAAAATATAAGTGCAACTATTATTGAACAATTTGTTTAGTGAACACAGCATAAAGTAACGTATTATTATTGAATGCTGATGGAGTGCTGACATGAACCCTGGATGAGTTGACATGAAACCCCAGGTTGTAGCATATAATAACTCAGTCTATAGTTTGCATTAGCACTAACCTCAATGGGCAGATGGAAGTTCTTCCCCACCAGACATAAGTTCCCACAGCCTCCCTGGAGTTCCAACAACAATCTCAGGCCTTGCTTTCAGAAGTCTTTCTTGTTTTTCCAAGTGACATCCCACCAACAATTGGTACAACCACCCTAAAATTGGTACCTTTAGCCACTTCTCTTTAAGACAGATCGTGGTAACCCCAGAAAAAAAAAAACTTAAAAACTAGAATCAACAATTAGGATGAAAAACCATCAATCTTAACAGCTAGGTCTGAAAACCATGAGGAAACTTAAGTCTATCAAAAATAAGCTTTACACATATTCAGATATTTTCATTTTTAACAAGAAGTTCACAGCAGTTTGAAATCCAGGATCACCCATTTGAAAAGTCACATTGACCCATTTGTTGGAAGTTTTCTCTCAAACAGCCCCCAATGTCTCATACGCAGCAGTAGTGGAAACAATACTGCTAGGTGGTTTTCCTACTGTCTGGGTTTGATGCCAACAAATATAAATATCATGTCATCAAGCACCATGAAACTCCGGCAACCTCTTGCTGTTCATCAAATTTGCTAGTCAAACCAGCCAGAATTAAAACAGGTGGCCAAGTTTGAGTTCCCATAACAGCCTTAAAAAGAAAATGCAAACACTCAACAAAACACAAATTGCAAAATTATAACAAAAATATGGCTAATAAAAAACCATAACAAAAAATCAAATCAATATTAAGCCCTAAAACAAAAGGAAACAACCAACCTAATCGAATTCTAGAAAAATTGAAGTTGCAAGCTCTCTTGTAGGAGTTATAATAAGAAAGCTCCGTGAAGAGACTTAATTTTCTGGAGCAATTCCTTTTTCAGCTGCCTCCCTTTTCTTTCGCAAACATATTATCAGCTTTTTTCTTGCTCTTCGAGAAGACGCTGAAAAATGGGGCAACCAAAGTGCCAAAAGTGTTTTCCCAGATCCTGTCTCTGCAGCCCCCAAATGATTATCTCTGTCAAGCACAAATTTAATAGGATGATTATCATGCCATATGTTGCCAGTCTTCATCACTTTAACACCTCTTGGTTGTGCTTTGGATCATGGATTTGGGGTAGGGATTTGGAAAACGAAAAGAAAAGCCAATAGAATTGGAGAAAATAAATAGCTTAAGTATTTCATTCACATTTCTTTTCTCCTTTCCCTTTCTCAAATATCTTCCTCAAATTGGGATAAATCCAAACACAGCCTGCAGGTAGAAATGAAAATCAACCTTCTCTTGATGAGCAGCTGCAGGAAATACAAGCCTTTCTTGTATTGGACAAATCGGTTCTTAAACCTGCCTCATATAGTTGCTTTCATAAGTAGGAAGGCAGTAGCCTTCAGTTCATTCCACGCCGCAATATTCGGGCTTCATCAACTGAATCTCCTTCGATATCATCCTTGGGATCACTGACTTCTGTCACAATCTTAATTCTTTGTAAAAACACTGCCTCAAACTAAATCCAAAATACAAACTATCTAACAAAAAATCACTTTAAGAAGTGAAGTCTGCACTATCTCATAAACTTAACCTCTTTGAAAGATTGGACTCCAGAAATTGGATAAGTGGTAGACTTTATAACAAGTATTATTTGTGGTGAACCAGAACCAAAATATTACCAAATCATTTATATATGAAAAAGTTAGATCGAAACCTTGCTCAACCTTAAATGCATTCCCCAACCCATAGAGATCAATAAATTACCATTGATATGGTAGAGAGACAAGAATACACCAAATTATGATTTATCTAGCACAGAGAATTGAAAATACTAAAGCATTAATATTTAACCTCAATCTAATCCAACAAAGTTTAATACTGATCCACAAATCCATTTAAAAAATAAATAAGTTAACAATTGGTTACAATTCTGACTCAAATTATTAAAAATTGAAGAGAATTCAAAACACTAAATGTGTTAGTTGAGTTCTTCATTTTCCTCCGAATTCTTTTGCATCCTTGAAATCTTCTTTTTTCTTCTTCTTCTTTTCTTTCTTTCTTACTTTATTATCCTTTTCTACTTACAGCTTCAACCACACCACCAAGCTCTTCCATCCTCAACTCTCACTTCGCTTCCTTTTTTCTCATTTTTATTTTCTTTTGTCCTATCTTTCTTGTTTCCTTTCTTTCTTCTGTCAGGGTTTAGGAATTTCCCAAAACCATACCAGATCTCACATCAATCTCTTCAAGCGATAGAAACCTGACATTCACAACAACAAATAAACAACAAAATATGTGTAATATATATATATCATCAAGTCTTAAAATTCTCCAATTGATCAACCCCCTTCTGTTTGGTTCTTCGAGAAAAAGGCAGGAAAACTAAAAGAACTCAACTTTTAGAATTTCTGAACATATGGACAAAAACTAACAGAAACCCATAACGAAAAAAACAGCATGAAAACCCAAAATATCTGTTTAATTGAAATTGAAAACAAAACCAACCTCCTCGAGTTCTCGCTAGAGCCAACGGAGATAGAGAAAGGGTCGTCGTTTTCGGAGAGAGAAGACAGTTCCATGGAAGCTTAAATCGGAAGTGTGTTCGAGCTGTTCAAAGCTCTTGTCTGGGGTCAGCTATTTGCCTGTTTGGTGTTTCTTTCTTGAAGCCATGACCAGAGCTCAGAGCTTCCAAAACACGGTCGAACGGCGACCCTCTTTAGGGCTATACGAGTGTTCGCAGTGCGCAGCTGTACTTTGACACAAAAAATAAGGGAGCATAAAAGGAAAAAAGAGAATTACATTTATTCTCCCCCCAGGTTTTCGGTTGTAAAGCAAAGTGGACAGGACTCCCCTCAGAGTTTAATAAAATTATGTAGTAACACTTTACTTCTACATTTTTGACATTGAAGTCAAGATGTGCCCCCATCTCCGTTTCTTTTTTGCACAAACGACTAAGTATCGTAATCAGAAATGATCATGTGACCCTTTTGCTTTTAAGCTTGCAAGTTAGACCGATCAAGTTCTTTGTTCACAAACTTCAACTCAATCACATTTCACAATACAAATCGATTTCTTCAGAGGAAAGTTAGAGAGAGAGGGAGGCTTATCGTCGCAAACCGCATCAGTTTATCAGAAGAACACGAAAAAGTTTGTAGGTTTTGAACCGATCATCGCTAAGCCAAGACATTATCAACGTAAAAGAGTTTAACTCCAGCTGCAGTGTTTCGTCACATGGGGCTTCCAAGTAAGATTTCAATCATTTAAGCTTTAATCAGTGTTTTTAAAATGTGTGTTGATGATTTTCGATTTTTTTTCCATCTTTTTTCTTACAAATTTGTTTCATGCTCTCGGTGGTTTGATTTGATTTGGAAATGTATATGAAAATGGTTTTCTTCTGCTTTTAGGGCTTTTTATAGGGCTTTTAGGGCTTTTATGAGATTTGCATATGTTTATGGTTTTTTATTTGATTTGGTAAATGTAGGGATTTAATATGCGTAATAGGGCTTTTTAATATAAATTTCTCGATTTTATTTGAAATTTCCTCGATTTTTAGGGCTTTTATTTGAGAGATTTATGTTTAGGGGCTTTTTATTTGATTTTTATAGTCAAGTTTAGGGCTTTTATTTGATTTGGCAAAATTTCTTGATTAAAAAAGGAAGGAATTTGTTGAAAATTTACTTAATTTCTCTGATTTTTGGGTAAGTTATGGTTCATGAGATGTATACTTTTAGGATGAATTTCTCGGGTTTGTTGGGTTTTACTTATGATTGTTTAATATTAGTATAATTAGTAGTTTAATTGTGTGGCATTTTCCATGTCTTCTCTTATATTTTCTTCAAAGCACTAATTGTTGAGTTAATCAGTTGGATTTACATGATTTTTTCTTCTTTTTCTCACCAATTTATCATTGTCATCATTATGATCACAAAGATGGTCAAAGATTTCCTTATTTTGATTTAATCTCAATGAAACCACAAAGGGTGAAGTAGGAAGAGTGTTTGATGTGGGACCTAAATAATGTATTGCTACATTGATGCCTTGAAAGGGATGTAATCGCAAGGCATCTCCGCTCTCTCGTTTCATTTCTTGTAGAAGAAGTAATAGCAATCAATATTGCATTGTGATATTGCTCGGGTACCATCGGCTTTAACAAGAAGTATCAGTAGAAAATGATCTTGATGTGCTAGACATGTTTGCAGTAAGGTAGTGGAGTAACAACAATTAACTTGTAATGTAGACATAGAATATTCTATCGAATTTGAGTGGTGGTGACATAAAAGTTGATGTTGGAAATGAAAACTCATGGAGTAGATGCTTGATGTAGAGCAAGACTACCATATCTACATAACAGATGTAGATGTAAGAAAACCGCTGGTGTGAGGACAATGCTTGCGGGTTTAGTGATGAGGATAGGACCTGCATGCAATCGGGGAGGATGAAACCAATGATGACAATGAGATTCTTGAGCGATGGCCATTTATAATAAGTCGGTCAAGGAAGATGATGACGCTCGAATCGAGCGATTACACAACCGTGATGGATGAAGTGCCATTACATCTAGTAATTGATGATGATTATGATGATGACATGGTAATCGTCTAGATGATTTAAGAGATGAGGTTTCCAGCATGATAGCGATGATGGTACTCCCCATAATGGGAAAGAGGCTATATGCTTAACTTCAACATGGAGAAGTTGTATTGGAAGAAGCGATGATTTTTCCGTAAGTGAAGCTAGTTTTCCCAGGGCTACATTGAGAGGACTATATTAAAGGCAAACCGGTTTCAAGATAGTAAGAGACAAAAATGAGAAGCCTGAGTCAGGCATGTACCTCATTGTGTCGCTGGCCAGGTCTGCTCTTTTTAGAATTCATGCATCTCCACTTCTGAGATTGGGGATCACCTACAAGATTAAAACCTTAGTACCTACTCACACATTGTGAAGCAGTGCATTTAACACAAACACCGGTTACATCACTTGGATTGCTAAAAATGGTTGAAAGTTTTGTTGATTAATCCACACAACACGTGGCTTTATGATACCAATGCAAATGAAACTGCAAAAAATGTTTGGGATTGAGCATCAAGAACAGAAATCAGTATAGAGCCAAAATGAGGTAAGTGTTTAGGAGTCGGAGGCGATCATGGGAGCCAATATACAAGTTATGGTTGCCAACATATGCTAAGGAAAATCAACAAACAAAGTCTCCTCGGCACTGGTATATAAAGTATGACATAATTCCCTCTAATTCCCCGCCTTTGAAAGATGGTAGTAACAACCAGACCCTACCATCTCTTAAATATCCAAGCAGTTCCAAAGAATTTTTCATATCATTTGATGCAAATGAAAGCAAGTGTTCATTAATGGATGTAGGCCATCTCATAGTGTGGTAGATGGTTGCTGCACTTGAAGGGTCCCTTGGTGGTGGTGTTTTGATTTCAAATAGCGTTGCCTTTAGATGGAAATAATGGTCTGCTGTTTCAAGTGGCATCGGGCATAGTAGAGATGCTTAATGCAAGTGACAGTTGGTCTTTTTTCTCGTGCACAACAACTTGAGAAACAATCATAGAAGATGCACTACCTTCTAGACCATGGACCATCATGTCTGGATCAACAAAAGGTACTTTTACCATGACATATTCCACAACTACTTTTAGTTACATAATTACAAATGATTCTGTAATTCTTAAACTCTAATGGTTAGTAATCTTCATTGTTTTGTATGCAGGTCGCATACTTGATAAGATTAAGAAGTGACATTATACCGTATAAGCAACTGCCATGTGAAGATGTTGCATGCACCTCATATAACACCATTTGAGCACAAATTTCCTGGTTTAATTTTGAGGAAGTAATTTGGGAGAGCAGTTAGGGCTTCACAATCGTGATGGAGTATGATCAGGCTATGCAAAGTTCATTAAGAACCTTTCTAACAATGATGCTTTCATGCTTGGTTGCAGAAGGTTCCAGCTTCTGGAAAGGTCTTAGGCATGCATTTGATGGTAGTAGGATTAGTAAAGTGATCACATCACAATAACATGAGACAGAAGTCCTTTCAAGCAACAATTGGTTAGGAAATTTGGAGACAGTCAGCCAATTTTAACTCATGTTGAGGGCATAAGGTGCAAGTTGATGGGTAAAGTTTGTATGAGGTACCGTGGTGCGCAATGCAATGGAAATCTAATGTCACATTGAATGTGAAGAACACAACAGGTCACACCTAAATGGTCAAGGACTTGCACGCATGGAGTGCATGCAGGAGGCAATTTGAGTATGAGGTGAACATAACAGAGGGTGGTTTAATCATATTGTCCACTGGTATTGGGGCAATGACTGTGTATGTAGACATGGGGGAAGTATTCGGTCTTCCATGCAAGCATGTC
Organism: Camellia lanceoleosa; assembly: GCA_025200525.1. Taxonomy (NCBI): domain Eukaryota; kingdom Viridiplantae; phylum Streptophyta; class Magnoliopsida; order Ericales; family Theaceae; genus Camellia; species Camellia lanceoleosa. The sequence goes on along the minus strand of JANUSC010000759.1, from coordinate 22,654 downwards.
AGGGTCAGCACTTCACACAAGAGTTAAAATATAGGAAGAATTCATCTGCCCACCCCATTATTCTAAGGTTAACATCTTGAGAGCCAATGGTGGAAACGCATACATCCCATTCTTGCACTATAAAGCATGTGGACATCTTGGCACTTGGGGGACCCTTTTTACAACCCCTTCTTTACTCATCGAAAAGATTGCCAGAAGGCTGGACATGACTTCAAGAAAGAGAGGCTGGTCATGAGCCACCAGGCCTGAACAAGCTTCCGTACCAAAAGTGTCTAGTACCTAAGATGCAAATGCGTATGCAATTTGGGACACGTCAAAGTTAGAACTTACCAAAGAGGTCCGCAGTCAGTAAGAAGTATCTGAGCTGTCTGAAGGCAGCGGGCGCACACATCCAAGTGCAGTAGAGTAGCAAACCGATGGCAATATCCAAAGTGGTATGCAGGCGCGCTGTGTCCGGTAACTGCCAAAGGGGTAGAAATGGGCGTGATTCAGTGAGTAGGGGTAGAGGTGAAAGAGGCATAATCAAGTGGGAGAGTTAGGTTCACCTAAGAGGGGCAAATGCAAGTGGTAGAGGCAATTCAAGTGGGAGGACAGTCATAGTCAAATTAGAGGGAAATAATAACTACAAAATAGAAGTTCACCGAATTGTGGGCGGTTCAAGTCTAGAGGCAAGGGCAAGGCCAACCATGCACAAGTAAGTTTTTTCTATTTGTTTTTGCTTTTCTTTTTCATTTACAGATTTTTATTTGTTTTCTATCAATTTATGATATTGATATGCATATTTATTACTCTTTACTTTTGGTTTTCAATTTAGATATTCCAAGAGGACCCCCAATGCCTGGCAATGATCATGTGTGACACAAAGCTGGCTAATCAACAGTCATGTTGAAGCTAAGTCGACTTGTGTATTTTGGGTACAAGGTATAACATAGTGTTGAAGCTGTATATAAATATATGGTAGCTGCTTTATCAGTATAGTTAGTGAGTGATCATGTTCCAATTTTTTGTATTTTTTGTAGTGGACACAGCAATGCTAAGAATAAAGAAGTCAATATGATGATGTGGCCATTTTTGCTTTTTTTTGTAAGTGGCTAAGGGAAGTGATTTATAAATACTCATTTTGGGACGTATTAATATGATGTAATTGCATAGACATTCTGACAAATATGGTCCATGCAATGATGTGCAATCTAACATATCCGATGGGTGAATGACATGCAAGTAAACCACTTTAACATATTTTGACAACAACCATGATGGTAATTAAACAGGTGCATATTTATGTGAATGGTTTTAGCAGATTTGATGTTTAGATGATGTGTAATGGAATGGTTTTTATGTTTACAAAGGTCATTATGTTAGTCAAATGGAGATGTGCATATTTACATAATGGTCGAAATAACTTCATCATATTTACATATGGTCCACATTACAAAACATAAAGTTGCATTACATAAACATAAGGGCTTCTGGTTACAAAAATATTAATAAAAATCCTTGTTATCAGGCTATTATTGCAAAAGTAATGCACATGGTACATTAATATTACAAAAATTATTAGTAAATCATTGGCTTCATTACATTTTTTAGAGCAAACCATTAGGGAAATCAAAATACATCACAAAAATTCATAGATCATTATCATCTTTATAAATCTCTATGTTTGCTTCAAGTACTTTGGTATCCTTGTTTGGTAATAGCCCCCATTTGGTCTTCATTAAATTCATTGCACGACTTTCTTCTTCATGCAGGATAAAGTGCGGTGTTCTCATAACGCTTGTTCTGAGCAAGTCTTCCATCATTATTTCTCCTCCAACAGATGAGCTTTATTTTGGTTTGCACCAATTCTACAGAATCCGCATTTCCCATTTGGGCATAATAATACAATTTGCCTCTGCTGCATTCGTTGACTTTAATTGTTGCTTTAATTCCCACAACAATGCATCTTAAGCTTTCATATTTCATCACTCCTCCACATTTCTGATGATGATATATCCATCCAATGGTAAACTCTACATCTGCTCAGTGAAATGTGACATGTTTATAATGCATTTTCGTGACATATATGGATGGGACATACCGTGTTTGTGCTTGCATTTCAATAATGGATCATAGTTGTATCCGTATTTTCTTCATGCAATTTTTTTTTTTTTTTAAATAGGGTAATGTGAGTGGGGAACATATGTGTTGTGTGCTTGTGCTTCTTAAGTTTTCTCAATAATGCATCATAGTTATAATGCATTTTCATATGCAATTTTTTTTCTTAAATAGTTAATGTGATCTGGAACATACCTGGTGTTGTGCTATGGCTCCTTTCTTCTTTTTTTTTGTTCTTCGGCTTTTTAAGGTTGCCTTGTTGTAAATTTTTCTCTCACTTGGATTTCTACTTCGAAGTCGGAGACTAGCATTTGCTATATATAGATGGCTTGGAGGGTATTATTGGCATTTAATTGCTTGTACATTTGATGACATATAGTGTAGTTTGTTAGGGGTAATAAATCACCATTAACTTTTAGCATCCCTTGACAATGTCAGTAAAGTAGGGAGTGTTACTGTAATTATTCCTAAATTCATGTGAGGTCTCTGTATTGTCAGTAAATCCTCAGGGGGGGAGTGTAAAATGTAATTTACCCAAAAAAAAAGGAAAAGAAAGGGTGTATATACAAACACCCTCGACATTTAGTAAAAATACAAATTTCTCTCTCGAGGTTTGAGAAATTACAAATTATCTTGAAGGTCAAATTTCATAACAAATTATGAGAAATTAGAGGAGAATTTATATGAAAATAAAAATTTCGTGGAGTAATTTGTTATGGAAATATAAACTCTCTCAGGATGGGATGTACTCTTTTCAAACCTCAGGAGAAATCTATATTAATTCACTCAAACCTTGAGGTGTTGTAATTTTACCCAAAAGAAAAAGAGAGTACAACCTACTCATGGTGGAAATAAATAAAAAAATTATAAAAAAAAAAGATTTACAAATTTCACTTTGGCCTGCTTACGTTCATTTATATAAGGGATTAGAAATAGAATAGAATTAATTATAAAAATTATTAATGTAATGATATTAGATTAAAAGATGTAAGATAAAAAATTATTTGATTTAAGTGTTATTATCAGCATTAGAATATTATAACCAAACTCAACGCTAGTTTCAACGCACTCAGGTTCACCCCGGCCGCCTTAACACTTCTCTATTTGCCATTTACACAGAGTCATTAAGCGTCTCTTTACTACGCCCTCTTATTGGTCTCCGTTGAATGTGACCAAACTATCATCTCAATCGATTCTTCCTCTCAACTTATCTTCTATCTAGATTACTACTTACTCATTCCTCGAATATACTCATTCCTAATTCTGCCTTTGTCTAGTCTTACTACACATCCACCCGTGAGCATCCTCATGTTCTCTTTAACACACTCATCTTATCTACATATGTTATTTATTACAGTTGCCCAACACTCCATCCTATATAACATATTTGGTCTCAATAGCCGTTCTTTCCCATAGAACTTACCCCTTTAATCTAGTATAGGTATTCATTTATTACATAGTACTCAAACACACTTCTCCGCTTACACCATCACATTCCTTAATCCTACACACATTCATATCAATCTCCTCACGCCATGATAATGGGACCCTGGAATAAATCGAAAAATAAGTTTACTCAAAGTGGCAGTTCTTAGTTCTCACCCTCACTTCTCCTCTGGGCTTTTCATTGTTATTTTGTTACTAAAATTACACTCCATGTACTTCTGCCTTGGGTTCTGCTTATCCGAAATTCTTTTAGATTCAAGGAGTTTTTTTCAAAATCTCCAATTTTTGTGTTAACTCCTTTCTCTGTAATCTCAATCTATTTTCAGCACAATATCGTCTACACAAAAGCATATGGAATATGGCATCGCTTATCTCCGAATATTTTTAGTTGATCTGGTCCATAGCACTAAAGAAAAATATAAGGCTTTCTAAGATAAATCCTTGGTGTAATCCTGCTGTGCTGATAGGAAAATTCATTTCGTCTCTTCACAGTGATCTAATAGTGAAAGTTCACCAATTCTTCGTGACATGTCCCTTAATCATATCAATGTAACATTTTTTCATCCTTTTTTCTAACACCCACTATTTAGTAACGCCTCTCAAAATAATACATAAAACCCATCACTTGACATGCAATTACAAATAAACTGAACGTATTTGTATTTATCGAGAATGCAGCAACAAAAGATATATGTTAATAACAAAAGCAATGCCCTCTATTGTAAGTCATTTTTTCCAAGTTAATACTGTTACACAAAAGAAGTAGAAAATAACTTATACAAAATGCTTTGGTTTGTTATACATGTAATACAAACAAAAGACCAAAAGAGTCTTCAACTCCATATATCCATCCAAGTTGTCATTGGAGCAGGTGTCATCAGACTGGGGTAATAATGTCTGATATGAGCCAACGCTCAGCAGAGATATGCTAAACATGATGTATAAGTATTCAAGGTTTGGAAGTATCTGATAAATGTATAAATTCTACAAATCAATTCCTCAACCCATTCTCATTTTCTACATGATCATCATATCTAATATTCCATTTTCTTCACTTATCAAGTTCATACCCATAACACCTAGCCTCAACTCAAGCAATAACTATATGTGATAAAAGAAATCAGTATTAATGTTTGCCTTCATTAGATAAGTATACAAGCTATATACTGATGATAAGCATATAAACTATATTAATATTTCAATGCAGAGTAAACATACAAGTCGTATTCACATTTATCAGATAAGTATACAGATTTATATCGCATACTTCCAGCAAGGGGCAGCTGTGATCAACACACAATCGATAAAGTTATATGAAATGGGACAATGAAATTCATTCCTATATTTTTTAAACAATATCCGGCGAGAGGTCCATCCTCTCATTCTTTCCTCTTAAACTTCAAAGTAAGGTACATCCCTTATTCCTCATCTCACACACAAAGATATAATTAAGAAGTCATATACACAATCAATCAATACATAATGCTAATGTATTCTATCAATCATCATGACTGATTTACACATTCAATGATTAGGTTTTGTTTGTTTTAATCATCATGCATTATTCACAATAATCACAATCACCCACTGTAGCCCAAAACAATTATTTCTAAAACAGATAATAAAAGTCTGCAACAAGATAAAATATCACTGTGCTGCAACAAAGGAAGTGATTAAGAAATCCAACTCCACTATTCTACCATATACCAACACTAATTCCAATATTTCCAACTCACCTATTATAATCACAATTTTCCCAAACTAACATACCAATAATTTAGTCAACAAACTAGGTTCTTCTATCTTATTTCAACATCAACCCAATGGTTCAATATCAAATAAATTAACAACAATAGCATCATTTTCAACCCAAAATATTACATTTCTTAGAATCAAAATAACTAAAACCTACTCTCCAACATTTTTCAACCCCAACTTCCTGAAATCAACCATTTAACAAAATGTCTCCAAAGATTCTAGGTTAAAACCCATATGATTTGTGGTGTAAGAATCACTACCTGAAAGCCCAAAGAGTTCTAATAGTAGGATCAAGAAAACCAAACGGCCTAAACACTCAAGATCCACTGATCAAACGAAGTCTCGGGATGATCAATACAACTTTTGTTGAAGATCGTGAGCGAAAGCGAAGCACTTCAACTAGATCAACCTCAGAAAGAGTAGCGGAGTTTTCAGAGAGAGGCTCTCAAAATGTTTGTGAGCAGAGATATGCAGAGAATGGTGCGATTTCAAAACGCTCAACATGAACCGATATACGGCATTCCCGCTCAAGTGGAGAAACACAACGCCGAAAGCGCTGGTGAACAAATGACCAGTCCACAAGCGGCACAGCGCTTTCGTCGGAGCAAGACATGCGTGAACAGCATATCTCGTCAGAAAGCGAAACTGGGCCCGCCTGAAATGTAGATTCTGAATCTTACAATAAAAACGTGCATTAATTCGGGCCGTAGCCACTAAATAAGATCGCCGAAGCAACCTCGCTTCGAGCGGATAAATCAAAAACCACCCACGAGGCTATAACGCCAAACTCGTCAAGAATGAGATTGAGACTAGGCCAACCAACTGTGTGAATATTAATTACTAAACATTCCACCTAAACACAAAGGTAAGGATAAACAAGATAATTACTACTATCAACTCATTTAACCAAGTCCGGAATAAGCAATCAATAAAGAATGGGACAACCTGGATCGCGATAACCTCTCTCTTTAAAGAATTTCCTCATTCTTTTAAAATTAAATACAAGTTTTTTCTAAAATAGGTTTTCCCATTCTTACACAATATCGTGAACATAATATTAAACATTTCACCCATTACTGTGGGTCAATCTCATTCTCTTTTCAAGCAGGCATTTCATATTACACATAATAAACTCGTGATTATCAATATGCATTCCTTAAATTCTCCCATTGACTCAATCAAGCTCAATTATTCTATAAATACATTTAGCCATTAATATCATGCTTGCATTCTCACAAATATATTTTCACATACACAATGTTAACATAATTTCCAAACTAAAAATACTACAATAAGTTTTATAACTTTCGTAAGACATATATAATGTTCTTAAAGTTCAATATCATTATATTATTCGTTATACATGATTACACACAACAAACATGTCCGATACTTCTTCTGACTTCTAACTCAATGCTCCTGCGGCTTTCCTCCACTCGTAATGTTTTCACAAACTCTCAATACTGCGAATGGTTTTACCGCAAGATTTGATCCGCTTTCATCCAAGACCTAAACCGAACTTTCTCCTTGTAATGAAAAGACTTTCATTCACTTCTAAATCTGTGGGGCTCCATCGCATCACATGGGACTAGATCGCCTATACCAAGCATACTGGTCATGTAGAAACACGCCATAATCTCTGACAATCAGCGGGCAAAGCTCAAACGAGCAATCTCCCAACTCTCAAGCGATCTCAATGGACTAACAACCGAAAGTGATAACTTCCCACTTTTCCCAAACCCTTCATCAAATCCCTCGCCTCAGGTGATATTTTTCAAAGAAAACATGATCAATTTACCTCAAACGCCAAAGGCCTCTCCCACGATCTGCATAACTCTTTGCCACTCGACTGCATTGGCCTCTAAGGTATAAAGTCTAATTCTTTCTCCGCCGCCTCTCTAATCCAACTCGCCCAACAGCATCACCCACCTGTCTAACAACCGAGATCTGGCTACACGGTCGACTACTACAAGACCTTCAAATGGCATATACCAATCACTGCATCAAAGCTGCTGTTGCAGCAAGGCAATTTCACCAATGCAGCACGTGTTTTCCACGCTTCATTAAAGTCAGCGACATAACCATATGATCTCAGACTGGATAGTACGCCGATCGCTCGTCAATCATGCATTTATGTCAGATTGAAAGTCACCAAAGCCGGCGCAGTCACGCAAACTCGCTACAATTCCTAGCAAAGAAATAAGGATCTTCATCCGCATGCATCGCCACTAACCCCCGCAACTCACTTCATGTCCTCAATATACAAATTGGTGCAAGGCGATTTAACAATTCACGCATTACAGGATAAAGTGCGCTTACTTAGTCTAATCCTGCCTTATAATCACCCAAATAGTATCACTACCTGGCTTTAGTCCCCAAGCATTCCACACCAAGTTCATAGTGACATGCCCTACTTCCACTAACAGCAGGCAGCAAATAACCCGTTGGTCTCCGATGCTCTACTTTCTCACTTGCCGATAAGTAAAGGTACTTAGACACTTGAAGACTGCCACATCTCTTCTTCATTCTCGCCACCAGAATCAAGCACCCAAGTCCACATATCTTATGCCTCCGGTGCACCGTTAGTGTAGCTTAATGATGAAATTTCCTATAATTTCTCCTCTCTGGTAAGACTACACAAAACAAACGGCCCTATTCACACCTGTGTCGTGGGATACACCACAAACCTTTCAACCTTCCTGCTGGAGACCTTTCTGATATCTTCTACCTCAAGGTCACTCTCCAGCTTCTAACACTCTAGTCACTGCGTAGGTTGCCATGGCAAATGGGAAAGAAGAGCTACAAATTTCACCCATTTTGGCCCAAAGAGTAAATCAAACTCGCTATGCCGCCTTAACATCTCTCTCACTCCCAGATGTATTATCTAGCCACATCACCCATGGATTCTCTCAAGTAAGTAAGACGGCCACAACATTGGCTCTTCCTGGTGATAAATATAACTCGGCACGAGTCCCTTAATAAACTCCATCCACTCCTCTTCCGCCTCGCAAGTTCAAGCCTTTTCTGTAAACAGATACTAAACCCTTGTATCCGAAAGAATTGTCTCGACCCTCTCACCATATGTGAGCCTTCCGTGATTTTCAAGCGCAAGATTACCGCCGCAACTCAAGATCATGATAGGTAATTCTTTCTCATGTGTATTTTTAACTGACGTGAGCTATAAGCTACCATTTTCCTTTCCCTCTTGCATTAATACACAACTCAACCCTTCTATACATCACAATAAACCGCAGACCCATCCTTCCGAATAATCAATACTCTGTGAAAGCAGCTAATAACGAATAACTTTAACTCTGGAATGAATTTCACGTGTCCACTCACGCACTTGATCTTCCAGGTCACCACTTCCTTAGTCACTGTGGTTAACCCTGAGAAATCCTTCACAAACCTATGCTGCACATCTACTAATCTCAGAAAATCATGCATCTTCAAACACACTCTTAGGTCATGTGGCCTGGCTTTGAGACTCACTAATTTTGGGATGGATCATCAGACACTCTCCCAGACTTTGATAATAATGGAGCATAGAACTGACTTTCTCCAAATTAATTCACACTTTCCAAATTTAAGACATAAAATGCATGTAGTTCTACAACCTACACCATTTCAAGAAATCTCGTGTCTTTCCTCGTAAGGTTGACAGATAAGAATGTCATTCACTAAAACGACTACAAACGACTAAAATTCCCAAGATCCAAGCCATCAAGTCCATAAAGACTGCTGGCATTAGCGATTTCAATGGCATCACCAAACTCATAATGGCCATGGCCTGCTGCGCATTTTAATGTCATGCCTGAATATCCTCCTCCCAACCTCAATCGTGGCACCCGATCTCAAGTTCATTTTAGAGAAACAATGTGAATCTTCTTTCAATTGGTCAGAACACATCATCTATACAGATAGTATATTTATTCCCAATCAGAAATTTATTCAACTTCCTAGTCGATACACGCCTCAAGGCACCATCTTCTTTTAGTAAAGAGGTTTGTGAGCCACGCATGGGAATAAATGACTAGGGTGGAATAAAGTTCTTATCCAGCAACCCCTGGCCGACTCAACCTAACAAACTTGGATCAACGCAGAGTGTACAGGAAATTGCCACACTTTGACACTAAATCAATAGAGAAATCTCCTATCTCACTGGTGGTGCAACTAACGATCTCAGAAAATATCCGAATATTCATAAACTACCTTGAATACAATTGGGTTCTACTTCACATCTTCTACTACTCAAGGTTAGTATAGACTACTAAGTTTCACTTCCGCTCATGATCATATGACGCCGGTGGCAACACATTACCACCCCCCGTATCCTCAAGAATGGAACACTCTCACTAAGGTACATATACTGTAATTTAGCTGTGAAAAGAATCACAATCGCTTTCAGATGACGATAGCGCCCATACCTAAAGCCAATATCAAAACCCCTTTCACGTGGTATAAGGAATAAAGGAAAAGGAAGCTCTGGGTGGTCGGCTAATTTATCACAACTCTGAGATTTATATAAGCTCAAAATCAATCTGGTCTTCACAGTAATACAACACATATAGAAGATGCTAAGAAAAGCACCCAACCTACCATGTATGCAATGTAAAGAAGGCACAAAAAATGAGATGTGACTGAATAATCAATACACTAGCAATCGAAAGTTGCAAAATGTAAAGGTACTTTCACAATCAATGGAATCCCAGATTATATTCTGTGCTTAGTGAATAAAGATACACAAGACCAGAGGCTCGATCCACCGCCTCTAGGAGCAAAAGACTGCTGTAATGCATCGTGGACATGATGAAGCTCCTGACTGGTTCTGAGGCACCGCAGATGGCATCGGAAGTTGGCCGATAACTCGCTGGCCCGCTAGAATCAGACGCCGCGGCACCTCCAATCGTGAGCAAAATCCTCTCTCAGGTGCCTCCAGTCGCACTCACATCGATAACAAGACAAGTGGTCGTGGTTCTCGCCTGACTTCTGGTAGCCTTGAGGTTCAGCTAAAGAAGAAGTGAACACGATCTCTCTCCCTTCGCGCATTAATCAAGACTTCTGCACCTACCGCCACATGTAAATGGTCAAGCTCCCCTCGGATACTTCCTGAGCTCGGCACTGCACCGAAAGGCTCTATCTACAAAACCACCTCGAGACCGCCGAGGATTAAAACTCTCTGCTCCATGCCATCACTCGCTATCTTGGCTTTCTTTCTGAGCCTTCTATGCTTTCTCCTCATTCCCTTCCTCCTTCTCGCATCATAGTGCCCATATGAGCTGCAGATCCACCAACGCCTATACTCCTGTGATAACCCACTCACCAACTCTAACTTCTGAGTCTGGCCGCCAATCCTCCTTCAAACTTGGCTAGCACCCATGCTCCTAACACCACAAGTTCAGCAACCGGGATAAGATCGTAAAAAGAGTTTACCTGTGCATGCATTAAGTCAAGCTCCCCGTCAAGTAGCCGGCAAACTGCTCTCAGCCTTTCCTCGACAAATGTAAGACAAGAATCTTGGAAGGTATCTACAAAGCCCCCCATACACTACTAACGCATTTCTTTCTTTTAGATTTTCACTTTATTGACCAAGACCTCCTTCAATTGAAAGATGCTAAGAGCATTTTAAACCTCTCTGGCCTCGATGCCAAGCGATTCCTAACGTTTTCCATTCTGTTTCCACCACTGCCACTCTTTTAAGTGGCTCTTTTAATCTCTCCAACAAATTCGGTCTGTGTGTTAGACCGTAGTACCCTCTTTAAGAAAGAAGGTCTCTACTGCACTGATTCTCACTTTCAGGATACCCAAAGCTTCATTCTCTGCCATAAAACTCATACCGTCGATCTACCTCTCTGGCTTTCGCCACATTGGCTCGACTAACCTCCTTCCGAAAGATTACTTAACATCATCCAGAAATGCACCCGCTCTTCATAGGCCTGGCTTCACGCTACTACCTTCGGGTCCTCGGACATTCTATTGAAGGTAATGGAAGACGCAAGACATTCATAAATTGCATTGGAATTAAACACCACAGTCTTAATGCATTTAATAAATCAGAATTACCCACGTACACAAAAAAAAAAACACATAAGCACTCACGATTTCTGTTCCTGGGATACTATCGCCCTGGCACATATTAGAGTTCCCTAAGAGAGCTGCAGATGATTTGAAAAGTTTTTCCCAACAAGATCATGGTAAACTTCCGGCGATCCAACTGAGGTCCTATAACCAAATCCGCATACCATGCGTTAGTTGGTATGAAGCATAAGTATCACATAAACATAATATTACCCAAGTTCTCAATACAGATAAACCTATCAGGATACTAATCACTCCTCATCGTACTCCAAAGCATTCGGAACCCTATGACGCCTGCGATACCAGTTATATAATCACTCAAAAATAATACATAAAACTGACCATTCTTGTGCATGTAAACATAGCAGAATCAACGATCATTTTGAATGCAGATAAAGTTTCATACAGACATATATGTTAACAACAAAGCAATGTCTCATAGGCTTCTTGGCCTAAGTTAACACTTGGTTACACAAAGGTAGTACTAACTCTATACAAAATAAGCCCTGGTTTGTTATACACGTGAATAATAAACAAAATAATCAAAAAAGAGTCTTCAATTCCCATATCCATCCGCTAAGTCCTGGAGGTGGCATGCCACTGGGTACTCAAAAATAACGCCCCATATAGGGGTGAGCTAACGTCAAGTAGAGATATGAGCATAAATACATATGAGCAGAATTGCTGGGGCTTTAGAACTGTACTGTTAAATTCTATAAATCAATTCTAACCCATTTTTATTACATGATCACTATATCCATGTTACATTTCCTTTCCATTTTCTTATCAAGTTCACAATTCACACACTCCAGCTTGGAACTCCGGCAACAAATCTCAGTGATGAATCATATTGAAATGTTTCATTTTACATTAGATACATGCTATATTTAAAGATTTTCGATAGATAAGCATAGGGGTTATATCAATATTTCAACAGTATAAAGATACAAGTTGTATCTATACGTCATCAGATAAGTTATACTTAGCTACTAACACTTCCATACATAAGCATAAGAAATTGTGATTTCACATTGACTTGGGACAGGGGCAGTGAGCTCTGCATCAATGAGTCCATATCCTATCTTTCTCAGAACAACATCCGCTTAGGAGGTCCATCCTCTATTCTTCCCTTAAACCGTAGAGGCATCCCCTTTATTCCCCTCCACACAAGGTATATATAATTTCATAAGTCATATACACAATAAATCAATCAATATACATACGTTACTGTATTTCAATGAACCGCCATATTCTCTACATATATCCAATTGATTAGTTTTAGTTTGCTCTAATCATCATGCATTGTTTACAACAATCACAATTACCCTCCGCGTGAAATTTCAAAACAATTACTTTTAAACAGATAATGAGCTCCAACAGATAAAAATATCACAGTTTTCAAATTTTTAGCAAATTTATTAACCCAATCCACTCATTCTACCACATACTTAAGCCAATTTCATTATTTCCAACTCAATTCCATATAATCACAATTTTTCCCAAACCTAATTATACCACTAATTTAGTCAACAAATTAGCTCCCACCATTCTCCCAACATTAACCCAATGGTTCAAAATATCAACACTCATCAACAATAGCACTACTTTGTAAAACCTAAAATACACATTTAGGAATCAAATAACCAAACCTACTTTCTAACATTCAAACCCAAATCTCTCAAAATCAACTATTTAACAAAATGCCTAAAGATTCAGGTTAAAACCCATAAGAGTGTAATAGGAACTCCATTCTCAAATCTTGAGTCAATAGAGGAGTTGAAGAAAACCAAAATGCTCTTTGAAACACTAAGATCCATTTGATCAAAATGAAGCTTCTCCGATTTATCAATACAACTTTGATAAAGACTCGATAGAAAGGAAAAGCACTCTAACTAGATCAAACCTAGAGAGAAGAGTTTAGAGAGGCTTTCAAAATGTTTTTGGAAAGCAAGAGAGTAGAGAGAGATAATGTAAAAGGATTTCAAATGCTCCACCGCCAATCGAGGAGCATAAGGTTCTGGGCTTTCTTGTGCAGAGTAGTCACAATGCTCGAAAGCGCAGAACAAAGATCAGGCCCGCCGAGCGCACAAGGTTCCGCCGAGCGCCAAGACACAGAATAAGCATATCCGCCGAGCGCTGGAAACCGCCCGGGCTTGAGCGTGACATTTCTCCCGCAACTTACACAAAAATGTAATACCGCCGAGCGAGAAACTCCATTGAAGCAGAGAAACACACCGCAGTAGTTTATAAAAGAAATACTAAATACCGAGTGTAGTAATCCGCCGAGCGCAAGAAGGTCGCGCCGAGCAGATAAATCGTGTCCAAACTCCGCCAGGCGCAGGATAACCCCGCCGAGCGCAACGCTAAAAAAACCTCGGGGCAACTAGATTTGAGACTTAGGTTCGAACCAATCAGGTTGCACTCTGCCCAAAACATTCTAAAAACTCAAACACAAAGTTAGTAAAGGATGTAAACAAAGATATCAGATTACTATCAACTTCACGAATCAAGTCCTAATAATAATCAAACAAGAAAGGACAAATCGTGGATCGCTATAATAGTTATATCCTTGCACACTTTATCATATAGTTAACATTGGTAAACATAAGGAATAATGCTTTTCTTTACCTCTATACTTCTTTCTTATTCTCAAAAGATAAATTGCTTCTCCACAGCTAACCAGAAACCTAAATTTGATTCATATCACTACATATCTCTCTGTAATTTGATGCCTATCACTCTCTCCTTCTACACTTTCATTATATGACACATTAGGGTTTGATTTCTCTACAATTGTGCCAAGCAATTTTAACATCTCCTTATTCTTATAGATTGAGCACTGAAAATGCTCTTATTCTACTCATTCGCATGTTTCTAATCACTGTGTACTTTATAAACAACCTAGAAGTCAACTACAATCTTTTTTACCCAACACTAAGCTAATAGGATATCATCGTGTCTTAAGTTTTTATTTTATTTATATCTTCTAAGTGCAAATCTTCACTCAAAGCCCTAATCCGTGATAGAATCTATAGTCTTATTTATTTTATTATTGATCATTTTCTCCATAATGTCTCCATATTCCCTATTTATTAGTTTCTCAAATAGTTTTAGATTATAATACATAAATATATTAATATATAAATTAATATTTCTTAATATTTAGTATTTTTAAATATTATTATTATTATTATTATTTTTATACTTTAAGTCCACTTAATCTAGATACACTTGAAAAATATAAATTTCTGTATAAAAATTATTTAAAATTACAGTATTAAAAAAATCATATTTTTATAGTGTTTATTGTGAAAATTTTAAATATTTCTTTTCATTAAATAAATTATTTGAAAAAATAATATTAAAATATAAAAGCATAATCTATTTTATTTAATATTTTAATCCATTAACACTTAATACTAGATTTAACTTATATTTTTTCATATTGTATCCAACCAAGAAGGAGATTATTATCTCTTTGCTAGTTCGTTTATTTTGCAGTGGTGGTTGAGTAGAATTGTTAGTGAGGGATTATTAATTGAATGATTGTGTAGGCATCTAATGAGGACTGAGAAAAAAATGTGTTTGCTTAACTGTGGCAGACTAGCAATAGTTCCTATTTGTTTTGATAACAAGAGTGAAACTAATCCATGTAAAATTTCAAAATACCTTTGCTATGCTATCATCAAATTTGAGCTTATACCAACTATTGTATCGTATTAACATATATTTTAACATTAAAATATATCTTAATATTAAAATTACCAGAACATATATTTTTTGATACTATTTTATTTTTTATAATTTTTTGTACAAATATGCTTATTATACTATTATATTTTATATTAAATTATTTTGATGTTATAATGGTGGAGTAAAAACAGTGGAATAATTAAAAAAAAAAATGATAAAAAATACCATACTAATCAAGTAGAGCAAATAAATTAGGTAGATAAATAGAGGCAAATAGTGGGGAACTTCTTCTAATACCAAGAGATTATTTTTCAATACTATCTCCGGCTAAGAGATTACCAATTCATCCATAGAAGTCAATTATAGTCCCAAGGTATTGTGAATTTACTTTCATTTTTGCAAATAAACACAATATTAGTGTGACCAGCATTCATTATAATCCAATCTCATCCTCTATAACCTGAAAACAACAGACCTTGGCCACGCTTGTTTGGCAAATTAGGTTGATAGAGAAGTACGTAGGGATGATTAGTGAAAAATTAGCATGAGAGTAAAAAGTGAGTTTGTTTTGATGATAATATGAGAAATGGATTAGTGATAAGATTGTTAAATTATTTTTATATAAAATAAATAAAAAATTATTTCTATATTAAAAAAATTAAACAGAAATTGTGTATGGTATCTTGCAAAAAGATAATTAAAAATAATTTTTTTTTATATAAATAGTTTGTAATTTGCTCACTATTTTCCTAACTTCACATTTCTCTTACTTTAGCTGGCTAATTCCTATTGAGGAAGACACATGCCAAGCTTTGTTTGACTTCACAGAATGAAGGTTAAAAGTATCACTGCTGAATTGAGTGGGAGAGGATATTAATATGATGATATTGAGTTAGAGATGAAAGACAAAAGTGTTTGTTTGAATACCACTGTGATTAGTAATACTATATAGTATTAATATATAAAATTAATATATTTTAAGTTTCAGAAGTTTAATATATATATTTGTTCTTAAAAATATAAATTCTTTTAGATAAAATTATTTGAAAATTCACTAATCCTCCTCTCAACTCTAACCTAATGTCACTATGGAATTGACAGTCTTTTGGGCTTAATAGAGGGATTATTTAGTCCATGGAATAGTTAATGACCCCAGTCAAACACTCATATAGGTGTGTCCCACAGACTATTAGTAATAACCCTTCACCAAAGAGCCAAACAAAACATGGCCCAAGTCTCTGGGATCATCAATCCATTCTCCCATTTCACTATCAAACACAGTGGGTGGGGACTTCACAGCCACAGCAATTCAATCTTAGCCACTCAAATGCAAAACAAACATGAACTTGGAGGTGAAATAATCCCACACAACAAACTTCCACACCAAACACCTTCTATATTGTCTCTCTTCCTTAATAGTTCAATTCCTCTTACTCATAAATTCAAACAGAAATCTTGACTTTACCTTGTATGATTTAATTCATGCAATGTGATGACTATCATTTGAATAGTTATGGTTATTCTTAATAAATTATTTATCAAAAATAATTACTTTTAAATCATCAAGCGACAAACTAATCTATTTTTTTAAAACGTAAGTCTAAAATGAGACTTATTATAAATCACATGTTCAAAATGCAATTTAATATTAATTTGATTATTACGTGTAGATGTATTACCATATCAATATGAAATCGCATATTCAAGATGTTACTTTCATGAAATTATGAATACAACAAAATATAAAAATGGGGCTGAACTTTTATATTTTTTGTATTTGCAATCTTCAAAAAATCGCTGCAAAATATTATACTTTTAAATGTATCTTTGACAGGATATATCTAGTAAAAATGGCAGTGTAAAATATTTAAATAAATTCACTAAAAATTCAAAAACAAAATCAAATTATTCAATTTCAAAAAGAAAAGAAAAAGAGATAACAATTAGAAAGTCATAAATTTTCAACAATCTTATGTTATCATCTTGATAAAATTTTTCACAAGCTAATTAAAAAATCATTAAAATGTATTAATGTTTTTGAAAATTACCTATCAATAACTTTAGAAAAGTGATTACCAATTTCCAGGAAAATTATAATTATAATTATAATTATTATCTATTTAGTAACAATTTTTGCAAAACTTTATACTAATTCAAAAATTTACCAATTTTTTCACTCACAGAAAAAGTTTCAAAAAACATTTGAATAAATTAATTTCTTCAAAACGAGCATTATCGTTACTTAGCAAAATGATGTTGTATCGTGAATTTACCATTGGTTAAACAATGGATTATTGAAGAGTATTTCGCTTGTTTTTGTGTATTTTTAAATAAATAAAAATTAATTTAAGAAAACCAAACATTAGAAAGATATTTACGCTTGAATTTTTTAAAATAATTATTTCCATAAAATAATATGAATTTTTACTTTCTTATTATTTTCACTACTAGAAAGATATTTTTGATTTTAAACATAATTATTGCATAAAAATTAATGGGTAAAATGATAATTTTTTTATACTTCTGTTTATTATTTTCTCACCAAAATAATCTTAATATTTTTTCAAATAATCAGATTAAAGCATAACAAAACCTAAGTGATAATTTTTTTACATCTTTTCAAGAACAATGTAAACAAATGTCACAAATCGAATAATAAGAAAATATTTTAAGATTACCAACAACCTTCTCTATTAAAGTCTATTCATGGTGCACGAATAATTTTTCATTTGTTATGAAGTCTAAAACATAACTGATATTTATTGGGAAATATTTTATTGTTTTGTTTTATTTTTATGTGAATCATAATGCTAAGTAAATAAATATAATTTATTATAATTAGAATATAATAAAACATAAGCAATGATAAAGAATTTTGATAAAAATATTTTATTGCAGATGTCGTATATTTTTAGTTTGTGCATGTCAAGGAAAAATTAAATATATATATGATATATGTAAATTAAATTAATGAAGCACTCTAATAAATAAAATTATTTATAAGAATATTTGATTTTAACCTGAACTTATTTTTTTTTAATTCTATGTACTATATCCTATTACTTTTTATTTTTGGTTAGGGGATTTAAATAAAGAGGGGAAAGCTTAAAAAATCCTGCATTCTCTTTGTTGAGCTTGAATGAGTTACATAAGAAATCAAAATAGTATGACAAATATGAGTAAATACTTATTAAACGGTTATTGTATCAATTTAGTATGATATAGGTCTGGTTAATCACCCTAAGACCTTATATTTATTATACGTATATCGTCGCAGTTATATACGTGTATTCGGTGTCGGGGAAAATAATCAATCATAACCTCACCAACTTTCAGCATACTAATTGGTATTATATTGAAAATTTTCACCTACTTCAAATAGCAAAGGAATAAAAGGAATTGCTAGCCTTCTTCTCAAATTCAAATATACACTTGTAGATGTGAGAGCTTTGAGGTTATGTAATGATAAATAACCTATGAGAAAAATATTTAACTCGTTAGCTGGAAATGACCAAAATTTCTAGTCCATTTAATTTTTTGCTAGTGATGAGTTTAGGATAATAGTTTAAAATCAAGTATTTATGAAATATTAATTTAATTCTATATTATTTAGTTACAAAATAAACTAGGAAAGATAAAAAAACATGTATGTTATTTTTTAGAGCTTAAATTAAAAATATTCTTTAAATGATCATATCTATTTAACAACTAATTTTTAATGTTTCAAATTAAAATAATTATTAAAGTATCAAAATAATTTGAATTATCCTTCTCAAAATGAAAGATAAACTAGCATATATATATTGGGTTAAGAGAGCAGCCTTGAGGTATTTAGAAATTATTTAAGGTCGCACTTCTGAAATGAATAAGTTAGGGCCCAATATTGGTCAAGTTTGGGCTTGAGTTGACACACATATTTTTACCATATGCAGTGCCAGCCTAACTGAGCTCATCCAACTCCTAAAATTTGTCCACTCTCACGGAAACCTATTACTAGTCGTGTTTTGATAACCAACAATTCATTTTGTAATAATTTTCTGTATATATCATTCATGTTACATGGAAATAGGCCAATTATATTTAAAATATATTTTTCTTATCTACTAATCAAACATGATAAGATGAAAATATTATGATTATCTAATTAAACCAATTTGTTTCATACATAATATACATCAGATTAATCCTATAAAATGAAGGGTAAATTACATTTGGCTTTCTCCTCATTAGGTTTCTGACCAATTTTTCACTTTGGCACTGTTTTATTTTTCCTACTTAATCCCTTTTCATGTTCTGGGCAAGTCTTACTTTATTTCCAAAGCTAATTTCTTATTAAAATCAGACAGAAAATGAATACATTGATAGTTACGTAGCATAATAAAAATATTTATTACATACGCACTTCATACCTCTTGTTGGGAAAATTTGAATTCTAAATTTACCTCTCATGGTTATGTCTTTGAGATGAAAGGTGTGTCCTTTGAAGGATCACAACTTTCTAAAGAGTCACTAGAAGTCTTTTATATTCTTGTCCCTCACTTCACAAAGGAAATTGCCATTCTCTTCTTCACTTTGCATTTATTCTTCATACTCTTGAGTCTACTTTCTATAAAGAGAGTTCATAATAAAGAAAGTGCCCTTCGTAGCTTGCAATAGCAGCGCCGCGTAGTGCAAGATATTGATCGTTGTACTCGGGAGATAGATCGCCCATTAAATCCTAAGCACCCAGTGTGATACCTAATCGTTTGCTGAAAAAGAGTGCTCACACGAATTTACCTGATCAAAGTTCATGTATTTATGTGTAATCGTAGTTATATCAACGCCATTACTGTCGATTTATTACGCTTATTTCACCAAAAATCGTTGTTGAATAATTTTTGAATTATATTTTCTTTTAGTTTATACTATTTTTCTTAACACTTTCATATAAAGTTAAATCCTTAATACAATAATATATTTTATGTTATATGACAATTATTGTGGCATTTTTTTTTGAATTTTGAACAAAATTAATTTATGATAATTCAGTAAAATCGTAACATAAATAGCTAAAATATGAAAAACAAATTTGGAGTCAAAGTATAAAAAGTGACTAAATATAAAAAGATAAATATAATTTATCCTAAACAAATAAGTTGAATCAATAAAACACTATCCGTGAGAAAGTGATTCCAACTTTGATTTAATTTTCATCAAATTTGAATAAAAGTTTGACTCCGTATATGTTATGCTCCGATTGTTTCATTAAATCCTAATCGTGTTGTTCAGCTAAAGTAAATTTTTCAAAGAAAACTTCTCCAAGTTAGTCATCTACCTAGTTGCTCTGCCCAGTCTTCATTGACGATAAAAATTTGAACTTCACTTCCAGTTGAAATGGGTTTTAATGTTATAACTAAAAAAGGCAAATATATTTGGTTAAATTTCAAATTTAATGATATGTTGGACACGAGCCATTCAGAATCTTCTGTACCCAACGAGTGAAACCTACCTGTTTGCAAAGTTCCTTCTACATCTGACACCAAGGTCTATTGATGTTAGTTATCACTGGCTATAAACATTTGTGTACACAAGCTTTATGAACACTTACATTTTTTATTTTCATGATATTTATAAAAATTCTTAAAAATCCTCCAAATAAAAACTTCTTGTTGATAAAATTTTGATTATAAATCAAAGGGGGAAAATGGGCTTATAATTATTAAAAATAAAACACAAAATGTTTTCTCATTTGAGTTATTTTGTTTTACACCTAAATACACAATAAATTACCCACTACCATTTTCTCACCATCCACCACCACCATCCCCACTCCAATACCTCTGGCCACCACCACCCATCATCCGCCACCACCACCCACCACCCATCTCTGTCATCCATACTGCCACTACCACCCACCTCGCAATCTGACCACCCACCACCCACTTGTCATCCATCCACACCACCCCACCACTACCCATCACTCCGCATTACCATCCACCGCCTGTACTACTACCACTCCGCACCCATTTGCCACTACTCACTCACTCACCTCCACTGGCCACTAATTATTCACTACCAACACCCACCACCCACCCACCCACCCGCCACCCATGACTCCGCTACCACCACCCGCCACTCACTCGCCACCATCTATCACTCACCACCTGGTCACCCACCACCCACCACCACCACCACCACCGCCACTCACCTACCACTCACTACTCACCCACTCACCTACTCAAGCACACCTGGTCATCAAGTACTACCCACCACCCACCCGCTACCATCACCATCACTCACCACCACCTCCGCATCTACCCACTCATCACCAAACCCAATTGCCACCACCACCCACCACACCCACTCGCCACCTACCACCATCACCCACCACCCACCCGTCATCCACCTGCCACCACCACCACCACCCACTGGTTACCACCTACTACCCGCCACCATCACCCACCCACCCACCCAGCACTACCACCCGCCAGCACCACCACCACCCACCACTCCGCAAGACCACTCCTGGGCACCTCACTCTCCACCTCCAACGCACTCCACCCATCCACCACTCACCTCCACCACTACCACCACTTCACTACTCGGCCACACACTACTACTAATTCACCACCACACCACCACCACACCCACTCTGTTACCACTCCAGCCACTGCATCTACCCACCCACTCCACCATCAACACCTACCACCCACCCGCAGCTTCACCAATTCACATCCACCACCACCACCAAAGTGCACACTACTACTCCGCCATCAGTTACCCATCCACCCACTCACACCCACCACTGCCACTGGCTTGCACCATCAGTTTTTCCGCACGCATTTGCCAATTTCTTCATTTCGTTATTTTTTCTTTAATACTTCTTTTTTATATTAAATTTTAAAATATTTTGTCAATTACTTTCAACGGTTTGTAGTTTATGTTTTTCTAAATAAAACAAAAATGAACAAAACCACGGCACTTTAAATATAAAACCGAAAACGTAAATCACTACTAAATAAATTTTTAAAAAATTTTTGAAAGAGAATTAGTTTTTTTTTTTAATTTGTTTGTTGTATATTTTAAAATAGTTTTAAGTTTGAGAGTTTGAATGATTTGATATTTTATTTAAGTGAATAGATATGTGTGAAAAATGATTGAAAACGAAAGAGGAGAAAGAAAGTAATTAATTGATGTAGATGAGAGAAAGTATAATTTTGAATTTTTAAAAATTTAAAACTAAAACAAAATTATTATTTTTTTTTCAAAATTATATCTAAAATATAAATCAAAACAAGCTCTCTAAATCCTCTCGTACTCCAACTGAGGAATGTAAGGTTCTCGCTTGCAAAGTTCTTCACATCTCAGGACACTGTACAGGCTAACACGGTCCAAAGCCACGCTAAGTTTCTGGAAATATATATATATATATGGTTTAAGTTAAGTATAAAGAAAATATTTTTAAATAAAAAAATTATAAAAATATTATTTAATAACAATGATATTTTTTGCAATAATAAGAATAATAATTGTTTGGTTTTGATTAAAAATAAAGTGATTATTTATATTGGCATTCTGTACCTTCATGATAAAGTTTATCACT
>JANUSC010000758.1:0-48768 GCA_025200525.1 Camellia lanceoleosa | reverse complement strand
CACTAGAAGTCTTCCTTTGGTCCGCAAGACTCGTTTCATCTGGCTGGTGAATTTGATATTCTTCTTGGAAGTAGTCGACTACCAACATGCATCTACACATTAACCTCCTCTAATTCCTCAAGGATAGGTTTTGGAAGTCAGCACACCAACATTGGGTCAGAAGCTTTCAATCTCGGGAATAGGTTAGTGTCAATCATAGCTTTCTCTGACGGATGGAAACTTTAAACTCCCCTTTCGAATCTATTCTTCGATCCCGTCCCCAAAAACAATATGCTTTTAGTTGAGCGAGACCAAGATTTGTGCCATTTACAATACATTTTCCCTTTTAAGTTCTTTTTGGAGAAGGAATTTTAACTCTTTTGGTAACTTTAGGAAATTTGTTGCAAGCAAATGATCAAAAATGTCATCTCGCCTTTGTTAAATCGAAGAGTATTTCCTAGAAAGGTCTTTTCTTTTTAAACCGCTAGTTAATTGTAGTATCCTTATGAATTAACGCCTCACGTGTCATAGGCTCTTCCTTAATAATCTTACTATATCAATCTGCATAATTAGGGTCTTTATAATAAGTCTTATACGATGCATTACTGATCTTGTTCTTCCTCAAGTAATGATTCATATCTAGACACCTTATAGGTTATTAATTCCACTAAGTCTCAAACTCAGCTTGAGTCAAACTTCTTTCAAGCCTAAACTCTAAACCATTTTGAGCCAATCTCACAAATTCAAGCTCTAGTAGAATGACCCTACATTTGTTCCATACTCTTTTGAATCTGGCAATAAATTGAACAGCCTTCTCATTAAGCCTTTGACTCAACCTTACCAAGTCTGCCATGGAAACTTTGGCTCCATTTGGAGGAATTGGGCATGAAATGCCTCTCCATTTGCTGCCAAGTTTGATAGAGCTGTGTAAGGTTAATATACCATACTAAAAGCTACCCCAGCTTAGAGAATTTGGAAAGTCTTAACTTCATGTAATCATTATTGGTAAATTCACCACATTGGGCAGCAAACCTAGCAATGTGTTCTATTGTTGACTGGTTTTCAGTCCCATAAAAAAGAGCAAAGTCTGGTATTCTAAACCCCCTTGAGTATTCATGCACCCTATCCACCCATTCTAGGTATGGCTTCCTATAAACAGGAGTTTGAACCCCCCGAGCTATAGGTCCACACATTTCTCTGATAATATCAGCAATTTGATCCCTATGAACCATATTTTGTACTTGTTGACTACCATTGGAGGAACAAACATAAGATTTGGTGAAAAATCTTGGTGCCAAGGTCCTCTTGGTCCATAGGGAGGTATATTTGGGACTGGCTATCCTTGTGGTACTGGCTGCTGTTGAGGATATGGTTGACCTCTCTAAATCTGTCCTGCGAAAGGTGCTGTAATGGGAGGAACAGGTGTTGCTTCTCTCCCAGCCATAGGAAACCCCTCCAAACTCCCTGTGAATTCAACAAGGATTAGTGAACCCCCTTGTGCCAGGTGTGGCTTCGAACATGGGATTTGGAAACACTCTCATGCCATTTTCTTGTGTTGGCCCAAATCCATCAATTTGTATGGCTTCGCTATTAGGTAATGAGGCATTTTGATTTACTATAGGCCTCAAAGAGGCTCATACCAAGATCGAGGTATAGGTGATGGTCTTTCATAATTGGATTACTAGTTTGACCATTAGTATGTCCATTACTTTGCATAAGTTATTTATCTCTAGCCAATCTTTGCTAAGGAACATTTGAATTTTCCTCCATATGCCTTATGTTAGTTGGTTGATGGGAATTCATCCAATCCATAAAGGATATTACCTATCTTTCCATTGTGTTCATTAATCGTCATTCATGGCATTTACCAAAGCTTCTCCATGGATTCATTACTGAGTAGATAGAATAGTGGATGGACCAATTCCATGGCATCGTCCAATATTTTGAACATGTGGTGCATGTTCTAAATTACTGGTCTGTTCGATCATAGGTTCTGATGAGATAGGTGTTTCCATAGGATGTGTTATCATATTATCCTCTAGATCAAGTACATCTACCTCTCCTTCCACACCTTCTTTCAAGCATTTATTTTCTCCTTGTCTCCACGTCTAGCCATTTCAATTAGTCCCACCGTGTGCCAAAAATATATGTTAGCTTTTTGGCTTTCAAGGTTAATATTGCAATTTTAAGCATGCCAAGAGAATCAATCGCTTCTTGTAAGATTAATTGCCAACCAATTATCGACGATTGTGTTTTAGTTCTTTCGGCTTCAATGAAGAAGACTTTTCTTGGTGGCTTGTTTAGGAGAATTTAGTAAATAATAACTACGTAAAGAATAATTTCAAAATTTCATTAAGTAAAATGAAAACTTACAATGATCCGACCCACTCGTAGAGGTTTACAAAGAACAAGCTATTTGAAACTATTCTTATGAATGAAGTGCAGTGCAGAAATTTGAAGTACAGAAATATAAAGAACTGTATAAACTGGAAGGAAAAATAAAGTAAATGAAACTAGTTTTTATCTCGAGTCCGATGCCTCATTCGGTCTTCGCTATTTATACTTCTCAAGAATAACCGTCAAGTGAGCTTCTAACCGCCGAAATGTCCTCCAATGATTGCCGAACATATTTTCTCACCGGCCCAC
This sequence comes from Camellia lanceoleosa, assembly GCA_025200525.1. Taxonomy (NCBI): domain Eukaryota; kingdom Viridiplantae; phylum Streptophyta; class Magnoliopsida; order Ericales; family Theaceae; genus Camellia; species Camellia lanceoleosa. Next base: position 46,143 of record JANUSC010000758.1, on the reverse strand, counting down.
TACACCACATTTGCGCTAGGGCTTCCTCCTAATTTTGAATTTGAACTTTGTGAGTAAATCACGTGCCATATCACCTTATATCCTCGGTCGCTCCGAAGGTTACGCAGATCCATTATTATCAATACGAAATTAACACGTGTTTGACTATGATTGGCAACTTGTATTAACTCCATAAATTACCCTCGCCATACCACGTGTTGAATTATGATTAACTTTTACAAATTATACCGCCAATAAATTTGCAATTAGCGCTTAAATAATTTTCACGGTTTTAGCACATGACTATATTCGATTTTATATATAAGATCTGAGCCACTTTGAATATATTCACATTGACTGCATTGCATTTCATATTATAAAAAAAAAAGAAAGTTGGGTAATTTTAATATACACCCCTTTAAAAATAATGTATCATATATATTTTTAATTATGATCAATTTTATTCTATAATTATGATATAATTTTAGTTATGACTTATGAGTTTTTTTATTATGTCTCATGTTATGTTTAATTATGATTTTTTTTTTAGTTATGATTCAAAAAATTAAATTATATCATTTTTCTTTTTAATTATAAGATATATATGTATACACTATAGTGTTTTCCAATTAGATGATAATTGATTTTAAGTCATGTTTGATTCACAAGATTAATAATGAAGTATTAATAATCTTATTAAATTAGTGTGGTATTCACTATCTAATTGGATTAATATCTATTGAATTAATAATCCCACCCCTACTCCATTACTAATAATCCTACAAATTTGTTGGATTAATTATCCATTGGATTAATAATCCTAAATCTAAGGCCTTGTTTGGAAAGACTAAATAAGTGCACTTTTTGTCTTTTTGGACAAAAAAATTGAGGTTGAAAATAAGAAAATTTGAATTATTGACTTTTGGTGAATAGTGTTAACTTTTTAACTTTTTAACTTTTTAACTTTTGGATTATTTGAGAGTACCCAAACTTGGCCTAAATATTAAACAAACATAGAATAATTGGACAGATTAATAATCTCAATCCCATACTCTAATTCACCCAATCAAACATGCCATTAAGGTATAGGAATCGTCTTGTTCAGACCACATCACAACTTGGCTAATATTTGAAGTTTACCTTCCTCAATTATTGTTTCCTGCCTCCCTTATACTTTACCTTTTTTATATATAATTTTTTTTTGTTTAACCAAACTTCTGATTCGATTTTCATGGAAGTCGTCGAGTGAGGCTAATTTCTCAGAAATTTCGTCCTAAAAAAATAAATATCTTACCTTCGTCATCTTCATTCAAAGGAAGAACATACGTATCCTATAAATGCCGCGTTTCGTATTATAGAGTCTCTTATATTGTGTAGTAGTTTCTTATTCTCAAGTTTTGCTCTGAGATCTCCCTATTCAATATAGTGTAATCCATTGTCGATCTTTACAGCAAATTGGTCTCAGAGATGGCTAATAAGCCTGTGAAGGTTACTGCTGAAGTAAGTGAGAATGTTCTTCAAAGGTTTTTAGATGGTGCAGTTACTCTGCCGTCCTTAATTAGATTGGATGGTACTGTTGAACTGTGATGGGCCCGATTCCATATCCATATCGATAATCTAAATCGTTCAATGTATAGAACTCATTGAGTATATTATCTCTGCAAAAATTCAAGTTAATCGGACTTCTATAATCATTTGATCATATTGAATTTGTTTCGACGGCAATTATGGTTTTGACAATAAATCGTAGACACAAATGTTTGCTAATCAAGTGACTATCATCAATATCCGATTAACTTGATTTTTGTATAGATGATATACTTAAGGAACTCTACTCATGAACAGTTTGGATCATAAAGATGGGCTTGGAGTTGGGCCCACCGCAACTCAATAGTACCATTAAGTCTCGTTAGCTGAACCCTTTTTGGATTTCTTTTTTTAAAACTTTTCATGATAAAAAAGTTTTGTACTTTTTTTTGGGGGGGGGGGGTTGTGGAGAAATTACACATTACGCCATAATGATGGTATCCTGATCTTAATTTGATCTATGGAATTTTAATAGGTGCAATTTTAATTTTAAATTTTGCCTTAAATTTGTCCCATCAATTGTAATTGCTAACATTTTTTTATGAACGACATATGTCATATTTTAAGAGTAAATTATGATTTTATCAATTCAGTCAGCTAACCTTATTAACCAACTCAGTAGTTATTTTTTGTCAAAAATTCTGAGAATATTATTAATTAAATTAAATTGACACAAAATTTAAAATTTAGAATCAAAATGAATCAATTAAAAATATAGTTAATAAAATAACACAAACGACAAAATATGAAGTCTATCATTGAAATTTGTCATTTTTTTTCACAAAGGTTTCTTACAAGCAGGTTAATCTATGTGGTGATGCACCCTTGACTAAAGAAGAGATGGAGCAACTGCAAGAGAAAAAAACAGAAAACAAAGATGGTATTCAGGTGGCGAAAACATTACCACCAAAGACGACGTAAGTCGCTTAGACCCAAGTTACTCTTTTTTTTTTCTTTTTCTTGTCTTTTTTACTTTTTAAAGAAGACTCATCTTAGGCTTGGTTTGATATTTTGAAATTAAATTTTGAATATTTATTGAAAAAATAAAAATTAATTTGACAAAAATAAATATTTTTTTCCCTGATCTTTGGTGTTTCTGTAATGCTCTTCTCTATATATATTCTCTTTCTTCTGCTAGCAAACATTCAAATTTAATTAAAGGAATTTTTATATATCACTTTATTTTTTCGTCGTTTTATATTGCCGGATAAATGGAGTGGTCCTACCTTTTTACGTCAAATTAAATCTTATTTGATAACCATAATTAATATTACTTAAAAAATTAAATACATTTTAAATGTAAGTCAATATGTAAAAAATTTTAAGTCATATGAAACTTATTTAATTTTAACTGAATTTATAAATATTAAATATAAGTGTATATACAATATTATAAACTCACTACTACCATCGCAAGAACCATGACCGCCGCCACCCCCACCATCATCATGTCCCCGCCACCACTACCATCACCAACACAACCACCATTTTCATCATCATTGTTATTGTTGTCAGAATAAAATATAACAATTAAAATTATAAAAATATATACTTTTATTATCATTTTATTTTTAATTCATGATTTAAAATCATATTATAGATATAAGATTTTTTATTCCTTTTTGGTAGCATGTCATTGTATTAATTTGTAATAAAGTCACCATAATAAATAGTATATATCTCTAAAAGTGTGGTGCCTAGCTTGGTGGTTTGGCCTACAAATTACACATAATTTGTGTTTTTCAATAAACACTGGTTCTAGGGTGAATTGTGAAGCAAGTATTTTACGGGAATAAATTTGTGTGTGTGTGTGTGTGTGTGTGTGTGTGTGTGTGTGTTTGTTGAAGTTTTGAACTATTACATAAATCTTAAGTTATATAATCAATTATTGTAATGCCCTCAAAATATTACATAAATCAATCATTCATTAGCTCTACAAACATAATAGAAGAGTTACATTTTCATTTATCAGAGTCTGTGTTACAAGAGATATTACATGAATTACATTTTCATAAATGTTCATCTCGAAACTATAACTTGTAACTCTAAGTACTGATAACAAAATAAGTGTCCAACGGGTTTACATCTTTCCAAGTTAACACTTGATTACAACAAAGAAGAGACCTAGCTCTATACATATAATGCCCTTGGTTTGAATTTACACTTAACACAAAGCGAAATAACAAAAATGGTGCCTTCAAATTTAAGCCTCCCAAGCTATGCCCTTGGAGGTGGCATGTCACCTATACCTAAAATGGTGTCCCAAGTAGGTAAGCCAAAGTCCAGTAGAGATATCCTAACACAATATATGAGATTTAACTAAGGTATGAGCATTAGATAAATGTGCAATATTCTTAACCAACACATATTCTTTTCAAAGTCATTCAATATAGACGACCAATACTTCAATTCATTTCCATTTCATCCATTTCGATAAATCTATCAACCAAATTCATTATTATCAAAACAACCAAAATGAGACTACAATTCAATAGTTCACAATTCAATACACTCATCAATCCAACACTTCTATTTCTTACCATTTTACTAATTACATCCGAGGACACCGGCACCCATAAGTATATAAGATTTCGAGACTTTCACCCTAGATACTCTGACCAACTTAATTATTAATGGAGTCCATCCCCTATGTCCTCCCAAACAATGGAGTACATCCCCTATCTCCTCCCAAATAATGGAGTACATCCTCTATCTCCTCCCAAACAATGATACATATACAATGTATTTAAACACGTTGTCATATACAATGACTAATCAAATCACATATTAAATGGTTTAATCAAACCGTCACATTCAATTGATTAGTTTCAATCTTCCTAACCCTCATGCAGTTTCTACAACAATCATAGCTATCCTCCACCGATAGCCCAAAATAGATATTTCTAAACAGATCAATAAATCTATTAACTAATAATTCATCAAATTTTTCATAGGTGTGTGATTTATCAAATCTAACTACACCATTCAATCACATATTCCCCCAATTTCATAATTCCCAAACCAATTTCGTTATTTACAAAAATAGTTGATTCAACTCAACTTATGGCAATCTTTTCCCCTATTCCAAAACATCAACCCATAGATCTAAATCTTACAATTTCAACAATAAAGAACCTCATACACAAACGCCCAATGTTATTTGGCAAATCAACATGAAAACCACTCTTTAGTTTAGAACCAAAATCTTAACTTTACCCAAATCACTCCCAAATCCCACCATTTATACAAAATGACAAATATCTAGGTTAAAACTCATAATAAAGAGTAGAATATCCCTACCTCAAATGTAGAAGCTTAAAGGAGAAAAAGGACGAAACTTTGAAAATGACCAAACTCCACTTTTTTTCAGATTAAATGGAAGCCCACGCAATACTCTATCTTTTTAACAAAGGAAGTAGGGTAGAAAGGCCCTAGATCATGAAGTATTTGTAGAGAGAGAGACAGAGAGAGAGAGAGAGACAGAGAGGAGCTGCCGGATTAGGGTTTTTAGAGAAAAAGAAGATAAAAAATTGTGTAAAATATCTCTGCTGCGAACTGATAGACGCGACCTTCGCTCGAGCGACCAGACACAACAATGACCTCGCTCGAGCGCAAGAAGCGCCACCGAATGTAGAATGCAAAGCTTCAAGTCCGCCACAAACGCGCATCGGCCGAAGCGAAGAATTCTCGCCGAGCGAAGAAACAATTTCACTAGGCTCGCCGAGCTAAAAAGCCTCGCCAAGTGAAGCACTCCACTATCCCGTAAAAAGGTGTTTGGAAAAGAAACTTGAGGACTCTCAATTTTTGCTCAAGCGCAAGAAATCTCGCCGAGTGAAGAAGCAAACTACTCAAAGCTCGCCGAGCAAAGAGACCAAAATCGAGCAACAACCATTTATACAAACTAACAACCAACCTGCTCCAAAGTCCCCAACAAGTCCTAAAACTCTATTTCAAAGAATAAAAGGAAGGAAACAAAACATAGACAACAAGATACAATCACTGAATCCGAGTCCGAACACAACAAAGGTCGGGTAAAACCGGATCACTATAACTATATCACGCTTTTAAGCTATTTTGTTGGTTGATATAATCTAATAAAACATATATATATATATATACTTTCATTTGATTTTTGAAATTAAAAAAATAAAAAAAAAAATAAGAGAATGAAAGAAAGAAGAAGAAATGCCTCTTGTATTAATAAAATTAACTTGATAAAATTGATATTATTACTAAAAAACATTAGTGAAACATCCCTCTCAAACTTTTGATAGTAGGAGAAATTCAATATATTTTTTCTTATTAGTTAAAATTCTTAATAATATTATTAAAGAAATTTCCTTTGTCACAAAGAAATTTTTTGTGAACACAAATTTTTCAGGCCGAAATTTCTACGTGAAAATATTAAGGTACCCCAACTATTATGAAAATGTTACATCTTCTTCATCTCATAAAATTTTAATATTAAGGACCTTAAACTAAAACCTCCTATTATTAACTTGTAAAGTAATTGGTTATCATCTGATTATATGTTGTGAAATACTAATGAAATAGAGTTAGTAAAATAATTTTTATAAGATTTGTAAGTCATCTAATTCTACATTTTACAAATATTCACAAAATATAAAGTAATAATAAACTTGCAAAAATCTGACCAATAATAAACTTGCAAAAATCAAAAACTTTATAAGATAATTTGTAACGCTTCATTAAATTTGAATAAAAATTTAATAAAAAATTAATTTGATATGAGGCATTTTAATGATTTCATTAAATTTGATGGTCGCTTGTCGGTCATTCAATTTAGAGTAAATTTTATCAAATTTATCCCAAAATTGGTTGTCCGGGGAGACGACGCCTAATGGTCACCGCAAATTTGATAAAACGATAAAACTCCCTTAATTTGATTAAAAAAATTAACTGCTTTTTATTTAATATCAATTTAATGAAAGAGTTGGAGCTCACATCTTAGGCATTTTTCATCAAATTTGAACTAGCATGTCACCCGATGGCATAAAATAATATATTATTTTTAAAAATACAATAATTATATTTAATTTTTTGTATTTTGTCTCTTGTAAATAAAATTTTATATATAAGTTTAAGAGTTTTATTTCAAATGTTCCTTACTATAATATATAGTATAGTTCACCGGCCAAAAAAAAAAAAAAAAACCAATCACACCAATCACTTCCCACCGATGGGGCTGTCGTCTCTGGGGTCATTTCGATTTTATAGTATAGATAGATTAAAAATGTTGTATTGACAATTAACAATTAAAATTATGCTTTGTTATAAAAAAACAAAAACAAAAATGACATAGTTCTAATACTTCACTATTTTAGAATAAAAATATATGAATTTTAAAAATTGTTATATTAGTTTTTGAAAGGAAATGATTAAAAAATTAAAAACTTAATAAGTAAAAATAATTATCGTAATATGTAATTTAAAATATCAAAAAAGTTAAAAATCAATAAAGATTTTAAAAGATGTGATTACAATTAAAACTAATGCCATATTTATTAATACTAATGCCATACTTATTAATAAGTATAATTTTATTTGGATATCTATTTATACTCTAACATGCTTTTTAAAACAAAAACAAAAATAAATAAAAATATTAATAATTTTGAGTTTTAAAATATAATTTTGTAGACTTGCTATGTTAACTTTTTGAAGGAATAAGTTGGAATTTTTTACAAAAATTGAATATTAGTCATTGAACAAATCTTATAAAATTTAAAATAAAATTTATTATAGGCGTAAATTAATGATATTGCAACTTATGCATTTTAACAATTTTAAATTTTGAAAAACAAATAGATTAGGACTTTGAACTTCAATTATCGTACAACATTTTTATTTATATAATAATATAAATGAGGATATGTAATAGATAGATTAAAATTAATTATAAATATAGCTATATTTAAAAGGATATGATTTTCTATAGCTATATTGTAAATTCAAAATTTATTTTTAACTTCCCATATAAAAGATTCAAAATTTTAAATTACATATAATTTTTTTTTCTAAAAACATGTGAACTCAAAGTGAAATAGAGAGAGAAATACCATAAAGAAAGAGATGATTTGGACATATTAAAGTTATGTTTAGTTTTGGCTTTTTGGCTAAAAAAGCACAAAAGACAAAATTGACTACATAAGACAATAAGACAAAATATCATATCTAAACTATAAACATTACACTTTTTCTCTCATAAAAGTCAAAAAATCAAAAACAAAAACCAAACGGGGCTAAAGAAGCCAGGTTAAAATAGCCAAAAAGCCAAAAAATTAGGCTATTTTAACTCTTTCCAAATGAAGACTAAAGATAAATAATTAAATAATTAACTAACACCTTTAATAGTTTTGAAAAAATTGATTAAAATTAAAATTTTCTTTTTATAGCTTTAAAAAACTATTATATATCTTTGAAGTAATACTCTGCACCAAGTGTTAATTAACACATATCATGATATCAAAAAAATATTAAAAGTAATTTTTTTTTTTTTTTTTTAAAAGTAATGATATACAAACATAAAATCACTAGAAAAAACTTATTAATAATGATTTTGTTTGAATTTTGATTTATCACTTTATAATGAGTGACATGTTTTTGGTTATACAAATGACTTTATCACACAATTTTAGTATAAAAATTATAGTAAAACACTATTAACCAATAAAAAATAGTTACAAACAAAAAACAGATAATGGTTAGTAGAAATGAGAGAGAAATAACAAACAAAATGTGAAATAAAAAAACAAAAAAATGGTCATAGATAAATAAATAAATAAAAAAAAAAAAAAAGAAGAAATGGTGTACTTAAAGGATAAAAGAGTTTGTTTAAATAACACAATAGATTAAATATAAACTAACCTCTAAATTGTCTCATAAAAAGAAAGTCAAAAAATAATGAGTTTCACCATTCCATGAATGTAATATTTATAGGGCAATGAAGACATGAATGACTTGAAAAAAGTATAGTGTATGATGGCTAGAATTTTTTGATAAAAGAAATAATTGGTTAGAAAAAGAGTGCATAAGAATTATTTTTTTAATCTTTTTTTTTTCTAAATTATAAATCATAGAATCATTATAAAAAATAATTAATTATGAGATTTTTAAAAAAAAATTATATATAGTATAGATATGCTTAAATTATGAAATACAGAGAGAATCTAGATATAAGGTTTAATCTTTATTTTATGGTAGGCTTAATTTTAGATTTATATAAATCAAACCAGTTGTGAAATATATTAATAATATATATTTTATGGGAGGTAAGAAAGTTTCCCTTTCATTAGATTTATTTTAGGAGAGAGAAAATTATATGAGATTTGTATTCTTTTTAAATAAAGGCTTAATTTATTTTGTGAGGGAGAGGGGGTTGAGAATTGTGTGTTTTTTTACCGGTAATATATTTGTATTAAATAATTTTGAAGTTTAATATTTATGTCCTTGAAATAGTCAATAGATGTTTTAATTTATTTTTTTAAATAAAAATTCAAAAATTAAATTTAAGGTTTTGAAACACTTAGGACTTCTAAGATGAAAAATCACTTTGGTATAATATATAACATAGATCGATAGATTATGAGATTTAGGAAAGAGATAAATATTAGGAAAGAAATTTTAGGAACTGATAATTCATTTATTTTTAAAAAAAATCTATAGTTATTTTGTTAGCCAATAGTGTTATTTTTAAAATTACAAAAATTAGAAATTTTAGTTTTTAGTTTTTTTTTTTTAAAAAAAACCTATAGTTACTTTGTTAGCCATTAGCACTATTTTTAAATATTTTTAAAATTACAAAAATTAGCAATTATGGTTTTACGTTCTTTTTAATCTATAATTTTTAAAATATATATATATATATAATTACTTTGTTATGAGATGAGATTTTTATTTTAATTTTAATGTATATTAACTTTGTTATGTGATGTGGTTTAGGAAAGCGTGAAACATTGGAGGGAGAGATTTTAAGAATTTGTAATTCAATAACTTAGGATGTTTTTTGGTTTTTTTTTTTTTTAAAAAAAAAAAATCTATAATTACTTTGTTAGCTAATAGAATTATTTTTAAATATTTTTAAAATCATAAAAATTAGTAATTATGGAATGAGACTTTGGAGTTCTCATAAGCCTTCTCACTAAAAACTCTATTTTTCTTATATAGTATATAGATTTGATGAAGGATTGGAGATGACCAAAGTTAGAACTTTTATATCAATGATATGTTTGTTTGGGGGTAAATATTTTTTGAAAAATATTTTCGGTGTACTTTGATATTTGGTAGAAAGAAAAACGAAAGTCAACAGAAATTTTTTTTCATGGTCAATAGAAAATAAGCTTATATGGACAAAAATATCTTCTGCTTTTGAAAAACAAAAAATATTTTTAAACTAAAGTTTTACCAATATAATTATATTATTATCCACTCACCTCCACGCCATACCACTATCACCACACCACTGCCACCTTCACCTTCACTAGCAATATCATCGCCGCCATCATCATGCCATCACCTCCACCTCCACCTCCACCTCCACCTCCACTTTACTTTCATTTCAACACCATCACTATCAAAAGTAGAAAAAATCTTTTATCTAAACAAATAGAATGTAAGTATTTAATTTAGTTTATGTAAATTAAATATTTAGGAGGTATTATCTTGTTAAACATTAATGACGTATATATTTTTGCAATTTATAAATTTAAAATTTTGATGAGATTATATTGAAATTTTAAATGTAATATAGTCCTTTGATGGGAAACCCTTCATCTTCGTGGACAGCTGGACGGAGCACATCTGATGTAAATCAAATTGCTTTCTCCACTTTGGGTTGCTAACATAATTCCCATTTGTTTCCGTACATAAGGTTGATAATTTGTTTTGGAGTTAATTACTTAAAAATTCTATTTATAAATGTAAAGGTAGTTCAGATCTTATAAGACTTTTTAAATTGATAAGTCTTATTTAAAAAACTCATAATATTATCAAATTTTTTTTAATTTTTAAATCTAAGAACATTATCAATTTTGCATAGTAATATTTCAGATAATTGTTTCATTAGCCAATAAAAAAAACTGAGTATAAGATTAAATGTTTTTGCCTTTTTACTTATTGGTTTGATTCAACTATCCAATAAAATTAAGAATATTAACATTTTTTTTTTTAGTTTTAAAACTAAGAAGATTATCAGTTATTTTATCTTAAATTATTATTATTATTATTATTATTATTATTATTATTATTACTACTTTTTTCAGTTTTACACATCGATGTTTCATTATCATCTTCTCTATCCTTTATAGGCACAAAATTTTTAATTTTGGACAAAAAAATAATTCAGTTTTTCAATTTTTTCAAAAACACATAATTTTTTTTTTTAGTTTTTTCAATTTAAAAGTTGATATTTTAAAGTTTTGAAAATCAAAATAAATATCAAATCATCATATTCCTTTATAGATAATTATAAATGATGAATAATTATTGTTTGAAAGGTAATTCCAACTATTAAAATTTAATGACACTTAAAGGTCCAAATAATCTTAATTAGGATTTAATGGAGTATAAACTTATAAATTAGAATTTGTGTTTAAATGGCACATTATTTTTTTAGTGATTTTTTTATATTTTTTATTAAAAAAATGTAAAAAGATTTATAACATATTTATTCATAAATTCTTCTTTTACCTATATATATTTCATTTAATCTAAATTATTTTTTTATGTTCTAATAAGTACTATGAGTGACAGTTTTCAAAATACTTTTAATAATAATATTCACATTGACAATGCGAATGTTCTGTGATATGAATAATACGAACATTTATATTGTAAAATATGAATATTCACATAACCAAATTGCGAAGTATTTAAAAAATATTTGTAAAGGTAAAATTGTACATAAAATACCTTAAATATGAGAATTGTGATTTGGTAAATTAAATGTTTAAATAATAGAACTTATTGAAAAATAAGAATAAGATTATGGACTAACTGGGATACAGGTACTTCAAAAAGGATTTCCTAATAAATTTTTCCAAAAAATAGTTTATTTTTGTGATAATTTTTTGACTTTTTAATTATTTTAACCAATTACCAAACATTCCTAGAAGACAGATCAAAATATATGAAAAACACAAAACTCCTTGGGTGTGTTTGTTTGGACTGATCAATAAGGGGGATTGTAATCCATCAAACTGTTAGTCCCGCATACATTATCCCTGACTATTTTAGTTGGACTATATTTGTATTCTATATTTGTTTACTCATGTGATTAGATGTTTGAATTGAACTATTTTTAGTGAATTCAATATTTGGTTGGACGGACCAATAAGAATAAATGTTCAAAAGATTATTTTACCCTTGTAATTTATAATTTTTATTTAATATATAATTTTAAATTTGTAATCTATAATTTATAATTTAACAACACTAAATTTTTTTAATTTATAAAGCAATAATTTTTAATTTATTATTTTCAATTAAATTAAATTTATAATTTATATTTTTTATTTAATATATAATTTTAAATTAACAACACTAAAATAATAATTTTATTTAATATATAAATTTAGTTTTTTACCAACACTAAAAAAATTTAATTTATAAGGCCATAATTTTTAATTTAATTAAATTTATTATTTATGTTTTTTTATTTAATATATAATTTTAAATTAATAACACTAATAAAATAATTTTTTTAATATATAAATTTAATTTTTTAACAACACTAAAAAAATTATAAGGCCATAATTTTTAATTTATTATTTTTAATTAAAGTTAATTTATAATTTATAATTCATAATTTATATTTTTTATTTAATATATAATTTTAAATTAACAACACTAAAAAAATAATTTATAAATGTTCAAAAGATTATTTTACCTTTTTTTCAATCGCCTATTAAGTAATAGCATGGGTTAAAATAGACATTTCATACATTAGTCTCATAGGATATTAATTCATGGAAATAATCTCACCTCCCTATGATATAATAATCCTCATATGAGGGACTAATAGATCGGAGAGACTATTAATCCGAACAAAAAGTTGAACCAAACAATGAACTATTAGTCCGATGGATTTAATAGTCTAATCCCATGAAATAATCTCTCAAAACAAACACACTTCTTATCTACTAGTTCAAGAAAATAAAAATAACTAAGAAATAAAGATTAGTGTAATTTAACTAAAGGGAGACTCACTTCTTAAATTCAATGTCGTGATACTCTATGAAAATATTTAAATATTTTATAATTACCAATCAATCATCTCTTTTATATATGAGTGAGTTTAGAAAGTGAGATTTTATATATATATATATATATATTATAAATAAAAGATTTATGATCTAAAGTCTTGAAATTTGAACAGGTCCAACCATTCTCCTTTAATTTGTCAATATAAGATTTAAAATTCATTCCCAAATATATAAAAAAATATTTCCAATTATTTTTATTCTTGCATATAAAAATATGTCACACGCTTATATTGATTAATCGATTTCAAAATTTTTTTTTACACCCCTAGTTTTGTATCATGCAATTCATAAAACTTAGGGCAAATTATGATGGTAATCGCTATACTTTGATTCTTGTATTATTTTGTTCCTTGTAATTATTATTGACTCGATTTTGACCTTAAATTTTGAATTTGTCTCAATTTAATCCAATTGATTATAGCACTTAACATCTTTTTGTAGAAAATGCCATATAAGTGTATATATCATAATTTTAAGGGCAAAATTATAAACTTTCTAAACTCAATGAGTTAAGCTCAACTAATTTAGTGCTAATTTTTCATAAAAACATTAACAATATTATCAATTTGACTAAATTGACACAAAATTTAAAATTAAAAAACAAAATAAAATAAAATAAAAATATAAGAACTAAAATAAAATGTAAGAAACATCAATATAATTTGTTCTAAAAATTATCGGAAAATTATATAAGAAATCAAAATCGAGAAATCAAAGGAATGGTCTCACGATTCTCTCATCTTCTCCCACCCATTCTCTCCCTACCTATGAGATACATATTCCCTACTCTCTCTTATCACTCTAGAAACTTGGTCTCGCTTCTTCTCATTCTCTCCTCTCATCCTCCCTTAGATCAAATAACAAACCCTTTATCTCCTTTGTTCAATTTTCCTCTTGAATGGTTGTGACATATGAGTTGTTATGACATGGCGACATGATGATGAGCAAGAATGTAGCGATGATTGAAGGAGGTGATGAACAAAACCATGGTCAAGGTAAGAGAGTCGCTTGAAAGAGATGTGTCGCCGGAGAGAGATGTGCCGATGGTGTGGTGGGAAGTAAAGCTGAGAGACAAAAGAGAGAGATATGGGGCGTTTTGAAATTTGAAAATTGGAAAGTGAGATTGAGAGACAAAGAGATGAGAGTTTATAGAGAGAGTGAGAGATGAGCTGTCACGACCCAAACCCGGCCTTATGGGTTTAGCAATCAGAATCGCCAAGAATCCGAGATTACCAAGGCCTACTAACAATAATACAAGAAACAAAGTACAGCCCATGAAGCCAATACGATAAATAAATAATGCCCAATGAGTCAGGATATCAGATGCAAAAAGACTTTTCATACATTTACATATAAACAAGACAAACAAAGATATACATTATATACAATCACCATAGCAGGACTTAATCCTCATGGAACAAGACAAGATAGTCTATACGGTAAGCAAAACAGTACAGTAGGGGGAAGGGTAAAACACCCCTAAGCCTTGGCATGACAGTTCTAACCTCGCAGCTGAGGCACATAGGTTGGCTCGATCAAACCGGGAATACCCCGACGCTTCTAGTATTGGTCCCGGCTGCAGACACCTACATATATATATGAGCAAAGGAGCTAAAGCCCATGAATAACATAATGCGAAGAGGTTTAGAATGAATGTCCTTACAAAATGAAAACAGCTCATTAAATCAAGATTTTACTTTCAATCAATCACCATATATGGTACATCCATTAGCATAACAAAGACAAGAAGTAGTAGGTCTTAAAGACCTAACAAAGAATGATGGCCATCAATCAAGAACAAGAGGTGGTTGCACGCTGAACCGATAGAGATCTCAGAATAAAGAATAAAGAACAATAGGTGCTAAGGATGCTACAAGACATTTCGTATCACAGACATACATTCATTCAAGAAACAATATCGCTTCAAGAAACAGGGCCTCAAGATTCAAGATAATCATTTGAACATATCTTTACACAATTGTTACTCACAGTTCTACAAATACAAAGAGCGCCACCTCTAAGCCAACCTCAAGACAAGATCAGACGAACACACACTAAGCTACAGCTTGGGATAGATAATAACTTAATCCCTAATTGCCTCGGTGGTTCTACCTCTATATCCTCATTAAGATGTCTTAAACTGGGCCTAAGAATGCTTAGGATGGGATGAGGATGCAAAGATGCATTCGTAAAACATTTTAGAATTTTTCAGAAAATAGTCCCGCCGAGCGTGGGTTTCGCCGAGCGACATGCAACAAAGGTACACGCCGAGCATCAAATCTCCCGCCGAGCGCATCAGAAAAGTATCGATAGGTGAAATTTCCGCCGACAGACGCTGATGCCCGCCGAAAGAAGACACAAAGTCCCGCCGAAGGCCCAATACTCCGCCGAGCGGATCAGAAACATAATAAAGTATCGATGCTCAATTTCGCCGAAGGCTACTTTCCGCTGAAGCGGAGTGCAAAACTGAAAACCCAGACAGCACCTTCAAGCTCAAAACCAAGTTTCGATGCACTAAAATCGATCCTCTTGGGTCGAAAACCCGAAAACACTTGTAAACCCATGACATTGTATGTTTCAAAGATCAATTTGTAAAATCAAAGCCCAAGGGTATTTAATTCAAACCCAATTTCAAACCAATTTTCATGAACATGAAGAACATGCAAACATGCATGAATTTAAACCAATTCAAAGCTTCAAATTCATGCTCTAAAGAGCTAAATCTTTCCAAAACATGACAAAATCATGGCCTATTCTCAAAACATGAACATGCATGTGACAAGTTTATGAAGAACAAGCTCAAAAATGCAAGAGTATGCCATGCATGCAAAGATTAAGCCTCTAATGCAACAATTTAACCAAAACTAGGCTCATTTATTCAAATTAGCATAAAGCATGCAAGAATCAACTCAAGGGCACAATGAAGAAGATGAATTCCTTACCTTAGTCTTGAATTAGAGGTATGAAGGCTCTAGAAGGCAAATCTCCTATAATTTCTTCCACTTCCAAGCTAGTCAACAAGTTGAACTCAATCTCTCACTTTCTCTCTCTAAATTCGGTGGTGTGCTCAAGATGGTCAGTGAAATGTGTTTTGACCAAGTGTAATAAGACTCAAAAGTGATAAGTAAGGGCCCACTATAGGTGGCAAAATGTAAATAAGTGCACAATGCAATTGAACCTATTTTAATCTTATTTAATCATACCAAATTAATTTTCTGACAATTACATGATAAGATCACATAAATTCTAATGAACACGTAACATCAATCAACTTCAGATTCGACGCCGATAAGGCCTTCGATTAGCAGCTTAAACATAAAACATGAACAAAGCCAATTAAACAGGCAACAGATAGAAATGCAATTCAAATAGATACACTGAATCAATTCGTTTCAGCCACCAATCGCTTTAGTATTTCAGCTTATCCATCATAACCGCCTCAAGATAGCAAAGAATCAGTAATTAATTCCAGAATCGCGACAAGGGTTGTTACATGAGCATGGTCTCTTTACTTGGGAAAGAAAGTGAGTGAATGTGTTTTGAAAAGAGAGAGGATGGATGGGCGTAAAAGTTGAAGTAGAGTGAGAGAGAAGAGTCTCATCTCTAACGCCCATCCTGATAGAAATGAATTCTAACCATTCAAATGTCCTAGCAGACAATATGTCTAGGTTAAATTCAAAATTTGTTATGCTATATTATATAAATATACATATATAAATAGTTTTATTATTGAAAAAATTTAATAAATTATACTTTTCCAAATGAAATTTTCATCGAAACCGATTAACATTATGTTGTGATGACTAATTCATGTATTAATAAAATTCAAAGAAAATTTTATAAAAAAGTAATACTTATTTTGCATTTTTCATTTTTTTATCAATGAAAAAAAAATATATTGATGAAAGTAAATGTGCGATGAATATACATCAGATTTTTCCTTTTACCGAGAATGCATGGCAACTTCTCCGTTAATTTTTGGAAAATGTTTTGTTCTCTAATTTTTCATCCTGTAACAACCCCAACCTCTCGATTAACGCTCATTCGCATTTAATTATGTCCGATGGTAATTTAGGAAGGATTTGGAACTAATTTGCATGTGCATTACATTATTTATGTGTTTCTATCTTTGCGATAAAATGATCTGCTCATGTCTTTGACTTTAAATCGCTAATTGAAAGCCTTATCGACCGGATTCAAATTGATTTGTGTTAAGAGTTAGCTAGATTTACGTAATTTTATGGTAGGTTTAATTAAAATTCGGTTTGAGTGATTAAATTAGATTAAATAATGCTAGATTAAACATCAATTAAGTGAACGCAAGTTAATTACATCTTTGCCCTTGAGTGGGCCACTTTCTCACACATTATTTAGATTGATTCATACACATTTTTATCCCTTTCCTTATCCAAACCGTAAGTAAGAGGAGAGTGAGAGAAACTTGGTTCCAACAAGAGACTTGGTTTGGAACTTGAAGAATTGTAGAAGAATTGCATAATTTGAGCCCCTAGACTTGGAATTCAAGGTTTAAGATAGGAGATTTTCCTTTCAATTGTAAATTTAAGTTTAATTCTTGCATGGTTCATGGTTAATTAGTGTTAAAGCTAGGAATTGATTAGAATGTTGAATTAAGGATTAATTCATGCATGCATGCAAATATTCTTAGATTTTGGAGTTGTTCTTCATGAATTTCCACATGCATGTCCACATTTTTGTTATAGTCCATAAATTCATCCCATTCTTGAGCTTAATCTTGCTTTTGGATCATATTTTGGAGCATTAGAAGTTATGAGAATTCATGCATGTTACATTTAAGTCATGTTTCTTGAAGTTTTATTTGAAATTGTGTTCAATTGACTCACCCTTGGGCTTTGATTTTACAAATTGATCTTTGAAACATCTTATACTATGAGTTTATAAGTGTTTTCCGTAAAATGGGCCCAAGAGGTCGAGTTTTGAGGTGTTGAATGCTTGGTTTGAGCTTGGGAGGCAGATCTCGAAATTCCAGATTTGGC
The DNA here is from genome assembly GCA_025200525.1 of Camellia lanceoleosa. Taxonomy (NCBI): domain Eukaryota; kingdom Viridiplantae; phylum Streptophyta; class Magnoliopsida; order Ericales; family Theaceae; genus Camellia; species Camellia lanceoleosa. Next base: position 28,280 of record JANUSC010000758.1, on the reverse strand, counting down.
TTCTCGCCGAGCGAAGGATTCCACGCCGAGCCACCATCGCTTGTTCGTAGCTCGCCGAGCAAAGGAATGGTGGCTCGAGCATAAAGTGCAAGCTCGTGTTTTGGTGCACTCACGCGACGCCGAAAGGACGAGACCTACGCCGAGCGCATCGAACGAAAATTTCAACAACCAAGATTTTTGCATTTTTGCATCGCCGAGCGAAGAGTCTACGCTGAGGCCCCCTCTGTTTTGACAAGCTCACTTGAGCGAAGAAAGCCACGCTCGAGCGAGACCCCTGTTTTCAGCAAGTTTTGAAAAATATTTTCCAAGGCATTTTTACATCCTCATTCCATTCTAAGCATTCCTAGGCCATGTTTAAGACCCCATAATGAGGGTAAGAGATTAGAAACACACTAAGAGTCAATGAAATAAGTTTTGTGCAATTAGAACGTGTGTTTCAAGTGTACATTTGTTATGTATTGTGTAGGTCAAGTGCCACGTACCGTTTGACCAAGTTTACTCCATATGTCTGTCTCAAGGCCCACTGTGAGTAATTACTCTGTAAAGTTATGTTAACTTAAGTATTTTCTAACTGGTATGATATGATCTGTTTTCTGAAAAGCTATCTTACGAATTATGAATGAATGTCCAATTTTTTGAAAAGTATTTGTGGCAACCTTAGTTCACGTGGCCCTCGCCCAAGGGTAACAATACCGTACAATCAAGACGCGGCCCTCACTGGTAATAACAATACGCTAACTGCATGTGGCTCTTGCGGGGTAATAATACCATGGCTACTTGCGCAAGATATGGACCTTTATGGTCGTTGGTACCAACTATGTATGTGGGTCTCGACCAATCTGATCCGATAGCTAATTTGTATCACGATGATCTTATGCAAAATCAATATGAAAATGATTATGAATATGTATATGAATCGCTTCGCTTTTGAAGTCCTAATATGCTCGATTTAAATATTGATTCTAACTTGTGCCGACATCATTCATAAAACCCTTTACTCATATTATTCACCGGGCTTTCACTCACGCTTATATTATGTATGTAGGTGAGCCAAGACATGACCGTGGCTAGAGTTGACGCCTTCAGATCGCTTTTGTCACCAACTATTGTGTTCCGAGGAGGTTCTGATCGAAGCTTAATGCCATGGCTATTTTTGTATTCATGCTAGTCCTTGTGTATGCTTTGTAAAGTCAGATCTTGAGGAAGTTCATCAGAATTATTTTGTAAATATTGATGTCCTCGACCGCATATTTATGTATATGTAAATAAGTTTTAACATGTTCTCATCCCATGTACGCTATCACAAACTCATCGACCTTGTCTATTTTGTATTATTGCTTCGCAGCTCTTATTATTTGCTAACTGCTCAAAGGCCTTTGGTAATCCACTTGACATCGGGTCGTTACTTGCTAAACCTACAGGGGCGGGTTTGGGTCATGACAAAGTGGTATCAGAGCACTTGTTCTACCGCACACACAGGTCCATATGAGCTTAGGATGTCCTAGTAAACATTAAGGGTATTTCATCTGCATGTGTGAGTGTGTGATAATGCAACTGAATATGAAAACTAAATGTACATTTGAATCAAATGCATTGAAGGAAACGAACAAGATTATGCCTGTGTTTATTGTCATTTGATGTCTGTATAGTAAGATGGAGAATGCAAGGGGAAGTGGTGAAAATGAATCTTCAAAGGCTTGCATGGGCCGAATGGAACAGATGTTAACAGCATTGACTGAAACCTTGACACAACAACAGAGACAACAACCTATGCCCCCTCCGCCTCCACCGGCACAAGCTGAGGCAGATAATAATGACATCATCAATCTGACACAGAAATTCATGAAAATGAAACCGCCAATGTTCTATGGTGGAATTGAACCTTTGAAAGCTGAGACATGGTTGCTTGAGATGGAAAAATTGTATGAAGTATTTCCTTGTTCTGAAACTCGAAAAGTCCTCCTAACCACCTACACTCAAAGATGAAGTCCGTAGGTGGTTAATGATCCGAAATGGCAATGGGAATATGACATGGGCACGCTTAATGCTATCTTCACGACAAGTACTTTCCCAATGTTTCAGGATCGAAAAGTGTTTGAATTTCAAGAACTTAAATAGGGAAGAATGGTCAGAGGAACATGAAGCTAAATTCACCGAATCGGCACTGTTTGTTCCACATATGGTGGATAATGACACAAGAAAGCACGGAAGTTTGGGGAGGGTCGACTCGAAATATTTGACCGAGTAGGTGTTCTAAAATTACCTACTTATGTGGAGGTACTCGACAGGGTATTGATGGCAGAGGCCATAATAGCAGCTAAGAGACAAACTACAACACCAACAACAGAATGGAGAGGAAAGAGGATCGATTCGGCCAAGAAAGGCCGTTAGTTTCAGAGAGGCAATATACAGATCCTCCAAAGAACTCTAGCCAAAGTAGTGATTTATCCAAACCGCCTGATTATGGAAAGAAGCATAAAGGTGCTTGTTATCGAGCATCAAAAGTGCGAGTTTTGTGGCAAGATCGCCACATGGTGAGGGATTGCCCGACGAGATCCAACGAGGTTAACCATCCTATGACAAGTTCCACCGTCTGCTTTCCGCAAAGAAGACCAAATGCAAGGATCGATGGTAGAGGAATGCAAATAATGAAACATTGAGGCAAGGGAGAGTGTTCGCTTAGTGCCGGGTGACGCATCAAACACCTATATCGTGGTGTCGTACACTCTCTCGATGTTCTCAAAATGCTTGTGTAATCGATAGATTCGGTTCTACACATTCCTTTGTATCGCATGCTTTCTCAAAAATTGACTAGACCATTAGAACTTATGACCTATGTATTATCTGGTTCTACACCGCCTCGAGATTCTATGATGTGTGCTCATGTTTATCCAAAGATGTGATATTATGATTGGCAATATGATGTTATATGTGGACTTATTACCCTTGGACATTAATCATTTTGATTGTATTTTGGGGATGGACTGGTTGACTAATTACTGTGTTACCATTGACTGTGTAAATAAAACTGTTGTGTTTAGACCACCGGGGATGCCTGAATTTACTTTTATTGGGAATGGGGTAGTTCCTCCTTCATATTTGATTTCGCTATGAAAGCTATAAAACTCCTTAGAAGGGATATAGGGGTTATCTCAGGTTGTATGACTACACCATCTCGACAAGATATCAGAGAAACAATCCCTGTTGCTTGTGAATTTCTCGATGTGTTTCCGACTGACTTACCTGGGGACTTAATGGATAGAGAAATTGAATTCACTATTGAAGTGTTTCCGGGGACACAATCTATTTCCAAGACTCCTATAGAATGTCTACCTCGAATTGAAAGAATTGAAAACCCAACTTTAGGAACTGTTAGATAAGAAATTTATCCGTCCAAGTACTTCACCTTGGGGTGCTACTGTTTCGTTTGTCAATTAGAAGTGTGGGTCTTTAAGATTGTGTATAGACTACCGAGAATTGAACAAAGTGACTATCAAGAATAAATACCCTCTGCCCCGAATAGATGACTTGTTTGATCAACTTTAGGGTGCCCAAGTGTTTTCCAAAATTGACCTCAGGTCTGGGTATCATCAATTAAAGGTTAGAGCAGAGGACATAGAGAAAACTGCATTCCGAACTAGATATGGACATTATGAATTTTTAGTAATGCCGTTTGGGATGACCAATGCACTTGCAGCTTTTATGAATCTTATGAATAGGGTGTTTAAACCATATCTGGATGACTTCATTGTTGTATTTATTGATGATATTTTGATTTATTCTAAAGACAGGGAAGGACATGAGAATCATCTGAGAACTACCTTGCAGATTTTGAGAGAAAAGAAATTGTATGCTAAATTATCCAAATGTGAATTCTGGCTTGACAGTGTGGCATTTTTGGGACACATAATCAACAAGGATGGGGTTTCTGTGAATCCCCAGAAAATTGAAGCCGTCGTGGATTGGCCTAGATCGACAAATGTGACAGAAGTCCGAAGTTTTCTAGGACTTACAGGTTACTACAGGAGGTTTGTGAAAGACTTTTCCAAGCTTGCACTGCCATTGACTCAATTAACTCAGAAAAATGTGCCATTTGACTGAAATGAACAAAGAGAAGCAGCTTTCCAAGAGTTGAAAACCAAGTTAGTGACTGCACCAATTTTAACCTTGCCTAATGGTACTGATGGGTTTCAAGTGTATAGTGATGCTTCCCATAAAGGCTTGGGGTGTGTATTAATGCAACACGGAAAGGTGATTGCTTATGCTTCTAGACAACACCGACCCCATGGAAAGAAAATACTAACGCATGATCTTGAGTAAGAAGCTGTGGAGTTTGCATTGAAAATCTGGTGATACTACTTGTATGGAGTAACTTGTGAGGTGTACACAACCATAAGAGCTTGAAATACTTTTTCACCCAAAAGGAATTGAATATGAGACAGAGGCGATGGTTAGAATTAATCAAAGATTACGATTTACAAATCTTGTATCATCCAGGAAAGGCTAATACCGTAGCAGATGCCTTGAGTCGAAAATCAATGGGAAGTTTGCCATGCCTGTTATCCAACCTAAAGAATTATCGAATGACCGGAACAAGTTGGGTCATTAACTCGCTATTTCGCCAACTCGCTATTCTTGATGAGACCAAGCAAAAACAATGTGAAGATGAATACTTGAAAAAGATCATAGAGGAATTTGATTTGAACCCAAGGCCAGGATTTGTGTTTGAGAATGGTGTGCTGAAATTTTAGAATCGTCTTTTGTGTACCCGATTGTGGTGAGTTGAGAAAACGATATGACCGAAGCTCACAAGAGTAAGTTTGCTATACATCCGGGAACACGAAGATGTATCATAATTTGAAATGTAATTTTTGGTGGCCTAGAATGAAAAAGAGTATTGCGTACTTTGTGGCTAGATGTCTACATTGCCAACAAAGTTAAAGCCGAGCATCAACAACCAACCGGTTTTGCTACAACCACTCCCAATAACGGATGGAAATGGGAGCATATTACCATGGATTTCATTGTGGATTCCTCGCTCTTCTCGAGGTATGGACTCTATCTGGGTTATAGTTGACCGTTTAACTAAGTCTACTCACTTTCTGCCTGTCAAAACTATTTATAACGCTGATAAATTGGCCAATATCTATATGACTGAAATTATAGCGATCCCGGGTTTACCCTTGTCGTATAGTGATCTGGACATGTGTCCGTGAATGATAGTAGTTGATTATTATCTTGTTTACATCCTTTCCCACTTTGTATTTGAGTTATAGGATGTGTTGGGCAGGTTTGTTACAGGTTGGTTGTGTTTTGGAGCCAAGTGTTACGCCTGATTTTGGACCTTCGCTGGAGCGAGGAGCCGGCGGCTCGAGCGAGAGTTGAGTTTTGTGTCCGTGGCTCGAGCTGTATTCTTCGCCGAAGGCGTGCTCTGCCTCCGCTTGGACCCGAGAGTCAGAAGTTTTGGCTCGAGCGAGCTTTCCTTCGCTCGAGTGGTTTGGTTGTCTTTCGCTCGAGCGAGCATTCAGTCGCTCAAGCGTGCTTTGAAGTGTTTGGCTCGAGCGAGACTTTATTGGCTCGAGCGAGAGTTTTCTGTGTCTGGTCGCTCGAGCGACCAAGTCTTCGCTCGAGCTAGCCTGTTTATATCAGCGGGCAGCAGCGATTTCAAAATCACTTTTTCATCCACTTTTCATTTTCAAAACCCTAAAATCCGAGACTCTCTCTCTCTCTAAACTTACTCTCTCTCTAAGATTTGATCTACCTAGGGTGATTTCCTACCCTAAGTCCTTTGTTAAAAAGATAGAAGGTGTTGAGGGCTTCGATTTAATCTGAAAATCTTTAGATTTGGAACACGTTGGTCGTTGGGTCTTCATCTCCTTTTGAGCTCAAACTTTGAGGTAGGGATACCCTACTCCTCTTTATGGATTTTGTCTTTAAATTTTAGCATTTTAATATGTTGGGAGTTGTTATGTAATTTTGAGTAAAACTTTGGGCCTTTGTGTAATTTTACAAAAGTTGGGATTTTATTTATAGTGAACGAGAGGTATGTTTGGTATAGAGAAATGGAATTTATGTTAAAACATTGATGAGAATGGAACCTTAAGGGTGGTAATGTTAATTATGAAAATGCCCTAATTACATTGATTAATTAATTGGTATAATTAATTGTGAGAAATGAGGAATTGAATTGGAAATGTTGAGATTGGGAGTGTATGGGATTAACAAGGGTGTAGTTGAATTACTTATCACTCACCTAATTGAAATGTTGATTTAATATCCATTTGTGCATTTATTTTCCGCTTAGAAATAACTGCTGGGGCTATCTGTAGAGGATAGTCTTGATTGTTGTAGACAATGCATGATGATTAGGCAAACGAAAACTAATCAACGTAATGTGTCATGGAATTTGACGGTTGATAGAATACATTAATTGTATGTATTGATTGATTGTATATAGAACCAATGTGTTTGTATGCATTATGTGTAGAGGAGGAGATGGGGATGTACTCATGGTTTAGGAAGATGGGGATGTACCTCTAAACCGGATAGTGCCGAGGAGACGGGGATGAACTCCGTGAGACGAGCTCATATGCTTGTCTAGAAAGTTGAAGATAGAGATCATATGCTTATCTTTGAGAAGTGTAGATACAGCTCATATGCTTGTCTAGAGAAGTGTAGATAGAGCTCATATGCTTATCTTTGGAAATGTGATATAGTTCTTATATTTATCAGTTGATGTATTGATATAGCTAGTATGCTTATCTATTATGAAATGGGAAAATGTGTAATATGAGTTATTGTCTCATATAAGTTGTTTGGCCAAGTTCTCGAGCCATGGTTATGAATTGAGAATTAAAAGGAAATGGAAAAAATGAAATATAACACGGACTTGTAAGTCACTTAAACCGGGATTATATATGTGGATGTATTAGTGTTGGCCATCTATCAACCGCTAATCTTTTAGTCATTGTTCATAGTCGGGTTTAGTGTATTTCTCTGGGTCAGGCTCACCCTATATGGGAATATCATTTTCGTGCATGTAGCATGCCACCTCCAAGGACATAGCTTGGGAGGCTAGAGGCGATGCACTTTTGTTGTCTTTCTTTTTTATGTATTACATGCAAATTCAAGCTAACGGCTTAATGTGTAAATGAGTTAGCACTCTACTTTTTGTAACCAAGTGTTAACTTGAAAGTCAGAAGCCCTTAGGGCATTTGTTTTTGTTGTTAACATGTAATACTTTTTGTAATGAAACTCTGATAAATAGAAGAATGTGGATCTTTTATATATCAAAGCATGTCTATATTGTGGGTTTAATGTTATTATTTTGAGGGCGTTACAAAAATTGTGAGACTGCATGGAGTGCCAGTATCTATTGTGTCTGACAGCGACTCAAAGTTTGTGTCGAGATTTTGGTAGAGTTTGCAACAGGCTTTGGGGACTAAATTGAGACTGAGTAGTACCTATCACCTACAGACAGATGGCCAAACTGAACGAATGAACCAAACTCTGGAGGATATGCTCAGAATGTGTGTTAGACTTCCAAGGGAATTGGAAGACCTACTTGCCATTAGTCGAATTTGTGTACAACAACAGTTACCATTCAAGCATTGAAATGGCTCCTTACGAAGCTTTGTATGGAAAAAAATGTCGTTCTCCGATATATTGGGCTGAAATAGGTGATAGACCCTTGTTGGGACCAGAACTTGTACGAGAAACAACCGAAAAAGTGAGATCGACATAAAGAACGCTCTAAAACGCACAGAGTCGCATGTAAGAGCTATGCCGATGTTCGAAGAAGAGAAAGGGAATATGAAGTTGGGGACCATGTGTTCATAAAAGTGACCCCGATGAAGGGTCAAACTCGGTTTAGTGTTAAGGGAAAATTGGCGCCAAGATATGTCGGACCTTATAAAGTCCTCGAAAAGATCAATTCGATATCGTATCGGGTAGCCTTACCTCCAGTGATGGAACATATGCATAACGTCTTTCATGTATCGAATGCTTCGTGAATATTTAAGAGATCCACTCCACGTCATCGAACCGACACATGTGCTTTTGAAGATGACTACACTTACGAGGAAAGACCTATCCAAATTGTGAATCGCCGGATCAAAAAGTTGAGAAATAAAGAAATACCGTTGGTAAAAGTTGATTGGCAAAACCACGGAGGAACCTATGCAACTTGGGAAACTGAGGAAGACATGATGAAGAGATATCTGGATTTGTTCCCATTGGACCCAATGTTGATTCCGAATGAAGGTAATTCGAGTTTAGAGGACCGAACTCTTTTAAGGGGGGAAGACTGTAACAACCCCCACCTCTGATTAACGTTCATTCGTACTTAATTATATCTGATGGTAATTTATGAAGGATTTGGAACTAATTTGCATGCGTATTACATTATTTATGTGTTTCTATCTGTTTGCGATAAAATGATCTGTTCATATCTTTGACTTTAAACTGCGAATTGAAAGCCTTATCACCGATTCAAAATTGATTTGTGTTAAGTGTTAGCTAGATTTATAGAATTTTATGGTAGGTTTAATTAAAATTCAGTTCGGGGCGATTAAATTAGATTAAATAATGCTAGATTAAACATCAATTAAGAGAATGCATGTTAATTACATCTTTGTCCTTGAGTGGGCCACTTTCTCACACATTGATTAGGATTGATGCATACACATTTTCATCCTTTTCCTTGTCCAAACCGTGAGTAAGAGGGAGAGTGAGTGAAACTTGGTTCCAATAAGAGACTTGGCTTGGAACTTGAAGAATTGTAGAAGAATTGCATAATTTGAGCCCCTAGACTTGGAATTCAAGGTTTAAGGTAGGAGATTTTCCTTTCAATTGTAAATTTAAGATTAATTCTTGCATGGTTCATGGTTAATTAGTGTCCAAAGCTAGAATTGGGTTAGAATGTTGAATTAAGGATTAATTCTCGCATGCATGCACATATTCTTAGATTTTGGAGTTGTTCTTCATGAATTTCCACATGCATCTCCACATTTTTGTTATAGTCCATAAATCCATCCCATTCTTGAGCTTAATCTTGCTTTGGATCATATTTTGGAGCATTAGAAGTTATGAGAATTCATGCATGTTACATTTAAGTCATGTTTCTTAAAGTTTTATTTGAAATTGTGTTCAATTGACTCATCCTTGGGCTTTGATTTTACAAATTGATCTTTGAAACATCTTATACTATGAGTTTACAAGTGTGTTCTAGAAAATGGGCCCAAGAGGTCGAGTTTTGAGGTGTTGAATGCTTGGTTTAAGCTTGGGAGGCAGATCTGGAAATTCGGCTTCCTCGCTCGAGCGAAGGATTCCAAGCTCGAGCGACCATCGTTTGTTCAGAGCTCCGCTCGAGCGAAGGAATGGTGGCTCGAGCGTAAAGTGCAAGCTCTTAGGTTTTTGGTGCACGCAGATGCACGCTCGAGCGACGAGACCTACACTCGAGCAAAAAGTTGTGTCTCACGCTCGAGCGGGCATCGGGGAGGGATTGAGCATAAAACTTCAACAACCACTACTTTTGCATTTTTACAGACCGCTCGAGCGAAGGAGTTCACGCCGAGCGACCCTCTGTTTGACAAGCTCGCTCGAGCGAAGAAAACCACGCTCGAGCGAGACCCCTGTTTCCAGCAAGTTGTGAAAATGTTTTCCAAGGCATTTTGCATCCTCATTCCATCCTAGGCATTCCTAGGCCATGTTTAAGACCCCATAATGAGGGTAAGAGATTAGAAACACACTAAGAGTCAATGAAATAAGTTTTGTGCAATTAGAACGTGTGTTTCAAGTGTTCATCTGTTATATATTGTGTAGGTCACGTGCCACGTACCGTTTGACCAAGTTAACTCCGTTTGTCTGTCTGTCTGTCTCAAGGCCCACTGTGAGTAATTACTCTATAAAGTTATGTTTAACTTAAGTATTTTCTGACTGGTATGATATGATTTGTTTTCTGAAAAGCTATCTTATGAATTATGAATGAACGTCCAATTTTCTGAAAAGTATTTGTGGCACCCTTAGTTCACGTGACCCTCACCCGGGGGTAACAATAGCGTGGCCAATCTGCACGTAGCCTTCGCCCAGGGGTAACAATACCGCGGCCAATCTGCATGTGCCCCTTGCCTGGGGGTAACAATACCATGGCTACTTGCCCGCAAGATATAGACCTTTATGGTCATTGGTACCAACTATGTATGTGGGTCTCTGGACCAATCTGATCTGATAGCTAATGGGTGTACCACGTATGATCTTATGAAAAATTTGAATATGAAAATGATTATGAATATGTATATGAATTTGTTTCGCTTTTAAAGTCCTAATATGCTCGATTTAAATCGGATTCTAACTTGTGCCGACATCATTCATAAAACCCCTTTACTCGCTATTATTCACCGCCTTTCACTCACAATTTATATTATGTATGTAGGTGAGCCAAAGACATGACCGTGGCCATAGTTGACTACCTTCAGACTGCTTTTGTCACCAACCGCTGTGCCTCCCGAGGAGGTTCCGATCGGCTTCAATGCTATGGCTGTTTTTGTATTCATGCTAGTCCTTGTGTATGCTTTGTAAAGTCAGATCTTGGGAAGTTCACTTCTGTAATTATTTTATAAATACTGGTGTCCTCGACTGGCATGTTTATGTATATGTAAATAAGTTTTAACATGTTCTGTGCCATGTATGTTATCACAGCTCATTGGACCTTGTCTATTTTGTATTATTGCTTCCGCAGCCCCTTATTATTTGCTAATCTGTTCAGAGACCTTTGGTAATCCATGGATTACTGGCTGGTTACGGTGCTAAACCTACAGGGGCGGATTTGGGTCGTGACATCCCCGAATCCCCCTGACTGCTCAAAACGACGTCATTTTGGGCAGTTTTTTTTTTTTTTTTCTCCTACTTATGTCTGAAACAAGAGAGCAGAGAGAAGAAAGAGAAAGAGAGGAAGAGGAAGAGGGAGAGAAAGAGAAAGAGAGAAAGAGAAGAGAGGGGATCGCTGCCTCTGCCGCCGCCTCGCCTCGCCTCCGCCTCCCCCTCGCCTCTAATTTTTTTTTTGATGATGATGACGGTGATGTGTGGGTTTGATTTTTGTGTTTGATCAGTGGGTGGGTTTGATTTTGATTTTAATTTCAGTTTTGATTTTGATTTTGTTTGATCGGTAGAGGAAAAAGAAGGAGATGAATGGTTGAATTTTTTTTTTGGGGATCTGTTGATGTTGTTGATGATGAAGATGAATGGTTGATGTTGGTCTTGGTCTCTCTCTCTCTTCTTCCTTCTTCCTTCTTCTTTTTGATTTTCTTCTTTTGGGAAAAAAAAATTCAAAACGACGTCGTTCTGATTTCGGGGGGATTCGGGGAAAGGAAGATTCGAGCTATAAAGCATAACTGATGGAGGTTGCCACAAAGTCCAAGTACAACCAACGGGTCTTTGGTATCAATTTCTACCCAAATCAAGATAAATGATTAAATGAGATTGACTAAAAATAAAAGATAAAAACAAAATAAAATAATAAAAAGTAAAAGAATGTTAAATATAATTACCCCATGTAAATAATGTTAGAAAGGAAATGGTAAATTACAAATACACCTTTTAAGATTTAATTAAAATATAAATTGCCACCTATAATTTAAAAAATTAAAAACATTATAATTTTTATTTAGTAGAATTAACTAAAAAATAAAATTCATAACTACTTCCTATATAATAATAAAATCACATAAATTAATAATTGGAATACTAGCATATCACCGTATATGCACATGATAAAATAATATATTATTTAATAAAAATATAATAATCATATTTAATTTTTGATTTATATAAAATAAAAGTTAAATGGAAGTTAGCCAATCAGATTTTCTTAATTGTTTAAAATTACAAAAAAAAAAAAAAAATAGTATGAGATATTGATCATAAGGCTTCACACTTAAAATCTCATTTTGCTTATATAAATGGAAGTATAAGATTCACTTTATTTAATCAAACAATTCACTTTTTCTTTCTTTTCTCGATGTGGGATTATAAAATAAAAGTTAAATAAAAACTTGTTAATGAGAATCTTCTTAATTGTTTAAAAGTTAACAATTGTTTGGGCATGAAGTTTATTTCACATTGCACTTATGGAATCAGATTCGTAATCATGGAGTTCGACATCGAGGGCTTATTCGACTTCCGAAAGGAGTTGCGAAAAGTCGAGCTACACACAGGATGTGCAATATCTACATTATATGGCTTATGATGCTTAATAAACAACTCTAAGGTATTTGTATTTTCCAACAAGCAATACATTTCTCTAATATCAGCATTATTAGCCAACACTCTTAACCCTAAGACCAAATTTTTGTTGGGAATCCTATAGAAAATATGCTTGTAATAAAAAATACGTAACTCCTTCAACATGCAGCTAATCTCTCGGGACAGATAATTTATCAACATCAACTACATCAAATACATCCACATTACCCCAACATAACTCCTTTCACCATTCTCAATAAAATAGCCACCGCTGTGTATCGAACTTTAACAAAAGTTGCCATTCGCATCCATACATAAACAAAACAATAATGACAATGACTATGGGTCCACTTGCAAAACAAAGCATATTAAAAAAATAAAACCCTTCTATAAAGCAACTTGGCCCACAATTCTCCATCTATGGAGACAAAATATGACGTAAAAGGCATATAGAAAACCCTACAAAAATAATGGAGACCCTAGGACCACAATGTATTTAGTGATACAAAGGCATGCATATAGTCTGAGACAAAAGCAATGTCACAAAGCAATAAATAATAAGTGTGCACCGACAATGGAAAGAAAAACGATATCATAAATGAATAAGCAATGTCAACAATGGAGACAAAAGAATGTCAACAATGGAGAAAAAGAAAGGAAAAATCGTATAAAATAACCAAAAACGAACCCATTTCTTATCTCTATCTCAGAGTCCAAAACTTTTTGGAAAATCAACTATGAAATTGCTGTCTTCCTTCGATGCATGGCTTCAATCACGAGTTGAATCACCAAGTTGGTTGCATGAAGCTGTAAATCGCAATGGAGGGTTGTCTTTTGCCCTAACTCGTGAAGATTAGGGCAATTTTGGCACCCAAATCATTCTTCCGTTAACTACTAGAGATGGAGATGGAGATGGACGGAGGGATCGGATTGCAGCACCGATGGAATGGTGGGGTACAAATTGTCACAATTTGAAACCTGGGGTTTAATTTGAAAAAGACGCTAAACCTTGGGATTTTTTATGTAATGTCCCCAATTTAATAAAAAGTGTTCTCAGATATTTTAAATTTTTAATCTTTTACTTACATTCTAAGAACTCTTATTCGTGTGACCATATAGTTATATGTACATCTAAATTATTTTATAGTAATATTTTATGTTAAAGTTATCTATGACCATTAGATTAACACGCAGTATATTGTTACAATAACATTGCCGGATATTATATTTACTTTTAAAACAATTCATAAATGTGCAAACATATATTGCATAAGTTCTCATAAATATATGTAAGTTATTTCAGAAAATCACGTAAATTTTCATAAATACGCCGTAGTTAACTCATAAAAATTTAAATAATCACAACTTACGATATTTTTAGAACTTACATGATTTTGTGAGGTAATTTATATATATTTGAGAAAACTTACATAAATACATATGGTATGCACTTTGCATACCCAAATACTTCCGTGTTAAATAGGAGAACTAAAAAGAAAATGATTCAAAAACTTCATGAATTATTGAAAACCCGAATTTAATTTATAGAAGTCAGTTATACTTATGCAAATAAATTCAAATTAAAAGTTAGGCTTAGACAATTTTTAGTACAGATTAGACAAAGTTTAGACATACTCCAAATTTGGCTAAACATATCTGAATTGTGAAAGAAGGGTGGGACAGGAGGTGATCGACCCTAGCAATCATGCACCATAACAAGAAGAATATGCCAAACTAATTACTAAAGAAGAGACAATACTTCTCAGATATAATATAGATTACAAATTTATATTCTATATTTACATTTCAATGTCTGTTTTGATACATTCTATTAGTGTCCAAATTCATTACCAAAATGGAACTCCCACTTTCTCCATTATCCTAAAGTGGCTCTCCTACTCTTCCATCCACTCACTAGTGGAAGAGGTTGGTGGCAACCAATAGGCTCCTTCCTCAATTGTGTATAAATTGAGGTGAGGAAGGGTTATAGTCAAGATAAGAGATTACAGTGTGTAATCTGAGAGAGATTGTGAGAAACAACAAGTGAGAGTGGTATAGTAAGTGTTTGTGAGGTGTAAGTGTAAACTCCTTGAAATTTATAGTGGATAGCTCTCCTCGACATAGGCAATTGCCGAACCACGAAATATTGTTGTGTTATTGTGTGTGATTGATTTGGTGTCTCACAGCCCCAACAAGTGGTATCAGAGTCAATCGATTATGCTGAAAAAGAGCGCTTTCTTCAAACTGCCACAAATCAAGTTGTTCAAAATTAGGTTTTGAGCATACCATGATCAAGGCCTCGTCAAGAGGAGTCCAAAATTGCAAAGTAAAGCTCCAGAAGCCTTGCCACGCACCCACACGAGCCTCCCAAAGAAAGCGCGTGACTCCTAGTCGCATCACATGTTGCCACGCAACGTTGAACCAGTCAGCGTGTCTGCCCACTCTCGACATGCGCCTCACATGCGTCTGAAGGTAGAAGACGAGCCGCGTGGTAGCCACGTCAATGCCACATCAGCACACGTTAGCACCACGTGTCAGAAAAGGTCATCGCCCACTTGTCAGAGTTGACTGAGCTATTAACCGAGCCGAGCCGCCGCGCCAGAGTCGCACCTCGTTGACTAGTTGTTGACCTAGCTGCTGAGCCGTTGACCGCACCTAACCAGAGAAATCATTCGGTGCTTCTCAACCTCACCAGATTCTGCAAATCAAAACTGTCAAAATTGTTTTGGCTCGATCTGAGTCATTCTAAGTTTGTTTTTGACGATCCAATAGTACTTTCCAACTATTTGGAGTATTTCGCATACATCAGAAGGTCGATTTTGCAAATCAAATTTCAAAATTTGCAGGGTTTATTTGGACAATCCAAGTGCTTTTTCCCATTAATTTGACTAGTTCGACTCAACAGAGAAGCCTCGTTATTCGACAGAGATCATTTTCTCAGATAGACAAGTGCCGATGGAGGAATCGACGCCGACTTTTGGGATCTATGTTCAAATTGACTCCTTCTAATTATGCAATTTGAAAGTCACAAATGGAAGACACCTCAGATATAAAGACTTGTTTGACCCTATTTTTATAAAAATGGTTAAACCGTATAGTGAAGGATGATGACTGGATAAAGATAAACCGCAAGACTATCGGTTGTATCAAACAATGGATAGACCACGGAGTGTACCATCATGTCGCCGAGGAGACAGATGCCTATGCTCTATGGACAATATTAGACGACATGTACTGGTCAAAGACCGCTCGGAACAAAGCCTTGGTGATGAAAAGGCTTGTCAATTTGAAATTGAAGAATGGTGTGTCTATCACCGAGTACACTAGTGAATTCAAAAGTATGGTAAATCAGCTTGCAACCGTCAAGATGCGCTTAGACGATGAAATGCAAGCCGTTCTATTGCTCGCTTACCAATAGCTGGGAGACATTGGTGGTTTCTCTCAACAACTCTACACCAGAAGGGAAGCTGACCATGAGCATGGTCACAGACGCCATGTACAATGAAGAGACAAGACAGAAAGACTTGGGTGAAGATCAATCTCATGCCCTCATTACAGAAAATAAAGGTAGATGCAGAGACAAAGGAAGAAGCAAAAGCAGAGGACACAGTAGAGGAATATTTCAAGACAGAAGGAAATCCAAAGAAGGTACGAGCCAGCCGAAGTTCAAGTGTTACCATTGTGGCCAGGAGGGTCACATAAAGAAATATTGCTATGCCTTAAAGGGAGAACAAAAACAATGCAATAGACAGCCAAAGACTAAAGATGAGAACACTGCAGTTACTGTCTCAAAAGATATTACATTATTCTCTGTTGAAAAAGAAGAATGCCTTCATATGTCGCATAACCACACCGAGTGGGTGGTAGATACAACACCTTCTTACCACGCCACACCTTGGAAAGAGTTCTTCAAGACGCATCAAGCCGAGATTTTGGTATAGCTAAGATGGGCAACTCTAGTTTTTCAAAGATTGTGAATTGGTGATGTTCGTGATCCAAACCAAAGTTGGTGCACGATGGTGTTAAAAGATGTCCCAAGATGTTCCCGATTTACGCCTCAATCTTATCTTAGAGATAGCTTTAGATCGACAAGGCTATGAGAACTACTTCGCAAAGGCATGTGGAAGTCAAAAGGATCTCGGTGGTAGCCAGAGGATGCATAAGTGGCACGCCAGGCCAAGACTCATGTGGAGGTGCATTCAGATAGCCTCAATGCAGCAGAAGATGAGGCATTACCAAATTTGTGGCACAAAAGGCTGGGTTACATGAGTGAGAAAGGGTTGCAAATTTTGGCAAAGAAGTTACTTATTCCCTTTGCCAAAGATGTGAAATTGAACCCATGTGATAATCGCTTGTTTGGGAAGCAACATAGAGTCGCTTATTCATCATCCGTAAGACAATCGAGTTGTTGAGCAGAGTATACTGGATGTATGCGGTCCCATAGAAGTGGAATCTTTGGGTGGCAAAAAATACTTCCTGACATTTATTGATGACGCATCACAGAAGATATGGGTTTATGTCCTAAGAACCAAAGCTGAGGTGTTCTAGCATTTTCAAACATTTCATGCTATGGTAGAAAGGGAGAGAAAAAGAAGTCAAGTGTCTCCTAATGCATAATGGAAGCGAGTACACGCCAAAGGAGTTTGAAACCCATCAGGTTACTCATGCATCCAACATGAGAAGACTGTCCCTGGAACCCCACAACACAATAGTGTAGCTGAAAGAATGAACCGAACCATTGTGGAGAAGGTTAGATGTATGGTCAAAATGGAAAAGCTGCCAAAGCCATTTTGGGGAGAAGTTGTTCATGTTGCTTGCTATTTGATCAACAGATCGCCATCAGTTCCACTGAATTTTGAAATTCCAGAGAAAGTATGGTCTGGAAGGAAGATTTCTTACTCTCATTTGAGAGTGCTTAGGTGTAAAGCATTTGCACATGTATCTAAGGAGCACAGACAGAAGCTAGATGATAAAGCTACTCCATGCATCTTTATTGGCTATGGAAATGAAGAATTTGGATACAGATTATGGGATCCGAAAAACAAAAAGGTCATTCGAAGCCGAGATGTGGTATTTCAAGAAGGCCAGACCTTAAAAGACTTTGGGCAGCCAGCCAAACCCAAAGTTAATGATGTTTTAGAAATTATTCCCAATCCTGCACCATCACAGCATACCACTGATGAAGAAGAGCTACCGCAGCATGCAGCCAATGATGTAGAGTTGCAAGATGGATTGCTAGAAGAAGAAGATCCAGAGAAGAAGATGTGGAGTAGGGGGAGCCATAACCTTCTCCGCTAGAGACTGTTAGTCCACAGTTGCGAAGATCAACAAGAGATTCTAAGCCGTTGTCAAAATACCATACTTCTGATTATATTTTGCTTACTGATGAGGGGGAGCCGTAAAAGTTTTTGAAAAGCTCAAAATCATAAGGAGAAGAGTACCGGCATCAAGCTATGCAAGAAGAGATGCGCCTTGCGTAAGAATCAAACTTATGGTTTGGTAAAACTTCCCAGGTCAAAAACCATTGCGTAACAAATGGGAGTTCAAGTTAAAGAAAGATGGCAATGAAAGCTAGTCAAGTATAAGGCTCGATTGGTTGTCAAAGGTCTTGGGCGTAAGAAAGGTATTGATTTTGATGAAATCTTCGCCAGAAAATGACATCCATTCGAGTAGTTTTGGGACCTGCCTAATTTGAATTTGGAACTTGAACAGATGGATGTGAAGACGTGCTTTCTCCATGGTGATCTGAAGGAAGAAATTTACATGGAACAGCCAGAAGGTTTTGAAGTAAAAGGGAAAGAAAACTTAGTCTGCAGATTGAAGAAGAGCCTTTACGGCCTCAAACAAGCGCCGAGACAGTGGTACGAGAAGTTTGACTCATTCATAGTGGGTCATGAGTACAAGAGAATCAAGGCATCAAGGTGTCTATGTCGAAATTTCCGATGGAAACTTCATCATACTCCCGCCTATGTTGATGACATGCTAATTGTTAGACAGATGCCACAAAGAATCGATCACTGAAGAAGGAGTTATCACAGTCCTTTGACATGAAGGACCTAGGCCTTGCACAGCAAATGATGGGCATGCAAATTGTGCGTGACAAGACAGCTAAGAAATTATGGCTATTACCGAAGTAGTACGTTGAACGGATGATTGCAAAGTTCAACATGAAAGATTACAAGCCAGTCAATACTCCATTGGGTAATCATTTCAAGCCGAAAGCAAGAGTTCTTGTCCCTTCTCTACTAAAGAAAGAGAAGAGATGGAGGCTATTCCCTACTCATCCGCCATGAGGGAGTTTGATGTATGCAATGGTGTCTACTTGATCAGATATTGCTCATGCTGTTGGAGTAGTAAGCAAATTCCTTTCCAACCCAGGAAAAGAGCATTAGGAAGCAGACAAGTGGATTCTGAGGTACCTCAAGGGTACAACCAAAATGTGTTTGTACTTTAGAGATGCTAAACCAATCTTGGAAGGCTATACGATTCGATATGGCGGAGATCTTGATGGTAGAAAATCTACATCGATTTCGCTCACTTTCGCAGAGGAAATCGTGTCTTGGCAAATTAAGTTGCGTATGTGTTGCTTTATCCACAACCGAGGCGTAATATATTGCCGCAATGAAGTTGGGAAAGAGATGTTATGGTTGCAGTAGCTTCTAAGAGTTAGGATTAAAGCAAGAGAAGTTCACGGACATTGTGATAGCCAGAGTGCCATAAACCCGAGCAAAAATTGATGTACCATTCTCGCACAAAGCACATTGATATTCAAGATCATTGGATACGCGAAGTGATAGAAAAACAGTTATTGGAACTGATCAAGATCCATACATATAAGAATCCAGCTGACATACTGACAAAGGTGGTCTCGAGAAACAAACTCTAAATCTGCAGAGACATTGCCGGAGTAGATTTCAAATGAGAAGTCAATTCTCCATATGGGCGTAGAGGGGGAGAATTGTTAGTGTCCAACCCATTACCAAAAATGTAACTCCCACTTTCTCCATTATCCCAAAATGGCTTCCCACTCTTCCACCCACTCACTAGTGGAAGAGATTGGTGGCAATCAATATTCTCCCTCAATTTGTAAAATTGAGGTGAGGAGGAAGGGTTATAGTCAAGATAAGAGATTGCAGTGTGTAATCTGAGAGAGATTGTTAGAAACAACAAGTGAGAGTGCTATAGTGAGTGTTTGTGAGGTGTGAGTGTGTAAACTCCCTCCGTGAAATTTATAGTGGATAGCTCTCCGTGGACGAGGCAATTGCCAACCACGTAAATATTGTTTTATTATCATGTGTGATTGATTTTTGGTGTCTCATAATCCCAACACATTCAAAGTTGATTTTTTTTTCGCCCAAGTCAGGTTGTTGGGTTTTGTTTTTTTTGAACAACGTGACCCACAAACCACTCACGCTAAGCAATTACTGACCAAATGAGAACTATGGCACCATTTAAATGCAACACACACCCAAAGACTATCTGATGTGAGATAGTCCCAATCCAACCGCCCTGTGCCCTAAAACCTCACAACAAAGCTACCAAGTTGTCGAAGTTAATGATTGATTAGTTGGGAATCCAACAGTGCAAGTACATGACTTTCCTCAGAGACTCCTCCGATTGCTCCTTCGCCTTCTCTTCCCGTGTTGTTGTTGTGTTCACATCCTTGGTCAACAATGAAGAGAGCTTCTTTCCTTGACAAACTATACCGTGTGCATATGATTGAGCACAATGCCCCGCCCCAAAAAAAATGCCACCTTTAAAAATGTTCCCAAATAAAAAGTTATTCTCTCATTTTTTATATAATGGATGTTTGGGTCAATTTATACAAGACTTGAATAATCGTTAGGAAATTAATCTCACTGCTCACTACTTAATTAAAGTCGAGTAGAGTTCCGTATGATCTAGCCTAACATAAAGATGGATAGCACCTAAGAGGTTTTGAACCTAACACTTAAGGAAAAACAAATTTTAAGTTCCAAACCTACACCACTAAGCCAACCTTGAAGGTTAAAGCTATGAAAAGTGGTGATACTTCTTTTACAAACCACAAATCTGGAGATATTGTTGACAATTTAAAATTTTAAGCTTTGGAACCCCAAAAACATTCTGTTCTTAAAACTTCATTTTTGTTTAATATACATCTAGATATAGATAAGTGCGTATAGGCAGTTTTATCAATGGAAAATATTTCGTAATTTTTAATTTTCTAATGAAACTTTCATTGACTGCTATTAACACTATTTGTAATGGCTAGTCACATGTTAATAAGAATCAATGAAAATTTTATTAAAAAAATACAACTTATTTGATACTTTTCCTTTTACCAAGCATGCATTTTTTTTTTTTTCTCTTTTACTAAGCAGTTATTTGGAATTCATTTATTTAGTGATTTTTTTAACTTTGTATAAAAATATTTACAAAAAAAATAAAAATATAAAGTGACAATTTATAATAAATAAGCTGCTTATTTAGTAATTTCCCAAACAACCACGAATCGTTCACAATGCAAATTGTCACAAATCTGAGTGCAACCAACACTTTAAGGTCCATACACATTCTTTTCTTCTTCCCCCACCACCCCCGGGGGAAAAATGTTGCATTTTAATTTCTGAGTTGTTAGAACTTGACTTAAATGAAATTGACTACCACAATTAAAAAAAAAAAAAAAAAAAAGACTAAATTTTTTAAAAAGTAAAATAATAATAATAATAATATTAAATATAATTAAGAAAAAATTAGTGAAATATCTCTCTCAAACTTTTAGTAATAGGAAAGATCAAATATATTTTTCTTATTAGTTAAGATCCCCTAATAATATTATTAAAGAAATTTATTTGTGCTGAAATTTGTTTGAGAAAATGTTGAGGGATTCCAACTTTATGAAAATGTTAAATATTTTTTATCTTATAAAATTTTAATATGAGAAATTTTAAACTAAAACCCTTATAATTAACCATGTTAATAATATTAAAAGGGAAAGATTGCAACTTAGATAGAACTTAATCATTTCGTCAGATGTCCTCTGTCTAGTTGTACTGAAAAATGAAGGGCCGATTGATGCCATCGACCTAGTAGGTATTGTTGGTGATTGAGCTTCTTCTACTTCACATTCTCCTTCAAAATCATCAATCTTGCAATGATTTATATATTTAGGGAGTCATTATTTTCACCACACCTTGCTTTAAATGTGTATTTTTTTATTTTTTATTTTGTTATACATGAAGGAGTGTATTTGGAACAAAATGAAGTGAGAATAATAACTATGTCTAATAAAGACAAAAAATTAGTGTATTTGAAACAAAGGTAATGTGAATAACGGTTTCTAAATTTTTTTTATTTGTTTCAAATTAGAAAAAATAAAATAAAGGATGAATACACTTTCAACTCATGTAATTTGATCCAAGTTTTGTTTTGTTCCTTATTGTTTCAAATCTAACAATTTAATCTTTACACTTTAAGTCTAGTTACAATTTGATCCTTCGCTTAAGGTTTTTTTTAATTTTTAGATAGGATCCTTCCGCCTAAGTTGAAAGTTAGATTTAATAATTTTGAGACACCTATCACTTTCCTAATGTATACAAGTAGAAACATTAACTAAAAATTTAGACAGAATGATCAAATTAAAATAGGATTTAAAAGTATAAGGGTCAAATTATTCAAATCAAAATAATATGGACTAAAGTAAAATTTACAGTGAAAAGTATAATTTACCACCAAAAAAATAAATTAGAAATCGTAAAAGCTGTGAAGGATCTTCACCGACCTTATTGTTGACCTCCACGCTTTCCTTTCCTGTCCTCCAAAATCAATAGCTTTACAGCAGAATGGGGAAGATGATCCATTTTCCATTGGTATTTCTAGTTGGGAAAGAGTGCTTTTTTCTGGGAAAGAAAATAGCAAGAAAATGCGCCAAAGTTTCTAGGAACTGAGACTAAAAACACACTTGGCCCATTGAAAAGAAGTGTGGGTGGGAAAGATTTGAGTTTTTCCTTGAAAGTAAAGAGGAGAAACTTCACCAAAGTTTTTAAGAATTAGTAATTCCAACACTTACCCCATTCAAAAGAAATGTGGGTGAGTAAAAGGAAGGCATTTTCCTTGATATTGGTAAGTGAAAAGAGTATGCTTTTTCCTAGGAAGGAAAATGGTGAGAAACTTAACCAAATTTTCTGAGAATTGATGTCAATAACACAGTTGAATTTGAACTTATGAATTTGAAATCTAAATGATTTGGACACTAGCCATTTAAAAGAATAATTCAAATTTAAATTTGATAATAGTTATAGGGAAAAAAAAAAAATTGTATTACTTAAAAAAAAATAAAAAATTCTTAAGGTTGTGATGATAATGGACAAGGTTAGAAATTCATTTATGCATTTGCAGTGCAAAAGATGTTTTACTTAAACCAAGAAAATGATTTATATATATATATATATATTTTTATCGGTGAACGACAATAGTTAGTTGCATTAGAAATTGGGAGAGTTGAAACTCACACTCATACACCTTATAAGAAAATCTTACCTTCTCATTCCACTCTAAGGGCCATTTTGGGAAGCTGGTAAAAAGCCAGCTTCCAGCTTTTTACCAATTTTGAGTCACATCACCTCTCACAAAACTTTCTCACAAAAAAATAAAATAGTCACATCACCTCTCACAAAACTTTCTCACAAAAAGACAAAATAAGTTAAAAAAACTAAAAAGCCAGCTTTTTACCAACTTCCTAAAACACCACTTAAAAGTGGAACTCAAGCCCTCCCCCTTAAGAGAGAGACTTGGTGGTCAAATGACTAACCAATTAAGCTAGAGTCCCTTGGTTAAGAAAATGGTTTATATGTGATTCTCGTCAAATTGTTGCTGGGGACCAAATTTCTTAATTAATTGGGAAAATTACACTTTGTAAATTGTGGTTCACACTTCATACTCAATCTTACTTTCTATGTTTTTGAAAGGATTAGGTTTCTAGTCTAGATTTTGATCGAGGGCACTGCTGGGACCCGTGAGATCCACCACGGTCCTCAAGCTGACGGTCCAATTGTTCATTTTGCTCGCATTTCGTTTATTTCATTTACAAAAAATTAGGTCAATCCAACAACTATAATTTGTTCAATTTATTACGCTTACAAAAAAAAATGTATGATTTATTTTAAAAAATACAATTGTTGTTTATTTTTTAGGAAAAATTGAACAAGTTACGCTTATCGATCGACCTAATTTTTTGTAAATAAAATACATGAAGTGCCTAACAAAATGAACTATTTGAATCATTTCCAGACTCGTGATGGGCCTCACTAGCTCAAATAGCTTCCAAATTCAGATTGGAAGGGATTGTCCTCCTTTTTGAAAATAGATTATCAATTTTTTTTTTTTTTAGAGATATACATAGAATATATGTTATAAAATAAATGGTTCAGATTATCGAAACGGATAAACTTGAGACAAATCCATATTTATATCTCCAATTTGATACCATCATAATAATAAGGCAAATTACAAACACCTCCCTCGAAGTTTGGTGAAAATACAGATTCCCTCCTGAGGTTTGGGGAAATACATCCCAACCCCTGAGGTGTATTTTTTCATAACAAATTGTCCCCGAGGTTTTATTTTCATACTCCATAATTTCCCCTAATTTGTTATGAAAATCTGACCATCAATGGACAATTTGTAATTTCCCAAACCTCAGGAGGAACCTATATTTTTACCAAACCTCAAGGGAGTGTTTGTAATTTGCCCTAATAATAATCCTATCAGTTAATCCTAACATAAATTATAATTTTACTCAACCTATATCGGTTATCAAACATGGCCATTGTGGTGTTGGTTAATTATGAGATAAATTGGTGGCATGACATTGTTATTTGTAAGGTGTACGTCATAACTTTTTTATTCGTAACTTTTATCATAAAGTGCAATAAAAACACACGACAAACATTTACATCTTCCCTAGTTCCAAAAAAACATTCATATCTTCCACCACAAAAAATGGTAACCTTTCACGAGTGCACATTGTAAGAAGAAGAGACTGTTTATATGTTGTTGCCACAATTAAAGTTTGATAGGAAAACAGTAAATACAGTTTGTGTCAAAGTGAGAAGAAGTAATACCAAGGCAGCCAGAATTGAAATTAATGCCCAAGGGCTATTCAAATAGGTCCGATTTAAGATTGCCATCCAACGATTCCGGCGTTTATGCGTAATGGTTGTTCACCTTGTTGAACACATCAGCGTATCGGGAAAATGTTTGCCTGGCCCCGTGACTGCGGCACTAATCTTGTTAAACAACCTGGCAACCACTCTGTAATCACCTTGCCAATTATCAATGATTCCATAACGGCAAAGTATTTCAACATCTTTTGGAGACTTAATGAGGCAATCCATAAATTTCACATAATCAATGACATAATTGAGTTCTTTTATCAGGACAATATTCCTCGTATGCAATGAGGTTTCTGAAGAATGTCTCTGTCCTGTCTTCACGGTTATAGGGGAATCTGCATTACCCCACTTTTGAACTTGATATCGAACAACTTACCTCTCTTATCCTTCTTTAGTTTGACTCCAGCTTCTGAAGCTCTGTGGCACTAGGAATGAAACACCAAGACTCTTCTTTCTTTGAGTCATTAGGGCTCGAAAGGGAGCCAATTATTGTGTATCACCCCGAGTAAATGCCTCACAGCTTGAATTACCAATGTTTGAACAAACTCGGTCTGGTAAAAGATCATTAAAAAACGTGTGACTAGATGAATGAGCCTGTTATGGTTGTCTGGATCCTCGATTATGTCAAATAACTTGCAGAGTATAGAGAACGGCAGTTGGTTTTCAACAATAATAAATCGCATGCAAGCCATTAACCATCCAGTTCATATCAAAATAGGATCATTTGCTCTCAAGCATGGCGCCTCAAACTTATGCAACAATTTAATGATAAAGCAACCATCCAGTATCATCATCTCGATCATTTCATCTGGACTAAGGGTTATTGGTTCAGCATAACATCTACGTGCTTCTTGTTCTAGCGATCTAACAGCAATGATAAATCTTTCAACAGTAGCATTATTATTTTGTTGAAGAATAAATTGAAAATAACGCAACTTATGCTCCTCCATCATCTTTAGGCTAGGTTTATCACGGTAAGCGACCTATTGCAACAATCTCTGGTTCATAGGCCTTCTCGTTTAGCTCACGTAGTTGTTTACGTACTCTGTATATACAACACTCTGACTCAGAACAGAGAGCTTAGCAAGCTTTTCACGAATACTAATCTGGCAACAAAAATCTGCTCCACCATTGCGTTCCATTTGAGCAGAATGAGGGGTTCGCCTTTAAGGACCCAGATCTCCAAAATTTTTAAAAACCTCCCACACTATATGAGAAATTCATTGGCATCCCATGTAACATTAAAGTTTGTTTCTGAATTTCAGCTCCGCTTTTGGGTTGGGTTGCATGTTTATTTGGAAGGAAACACCCTGTTCCAAATAAACACTTAAACAACTTAGTAAAAAAATTTGAATTTTAATCATGGCCACTCCACATGATAGTTCGACCAAAAATTCTTTAATATATATATTATATAATATAGTTTAATGCTAAGGGAGACTTTTTAGGCTTGTTTGGTTTGTTTTTGGGAGAGTTATTTTTGAAAAAATTTGGGGAGAGTTGTTTTTAGAAATTTTTTGGTTTGTTTGATTGTATATTTTGAAAGTAGTTTTGGAGTTTGGGATGATTTAATATTTTGTTATAATTGAGTAGATATGTGTGAGAGAAAAGTAATTGAGAATGAGAGATGAGAGAAAAAAAGTGATTGATTGATGTGTAAGAGAGAGAACTCATTTGGGAAATTTTTGAGAAAAATCTCAAAACCAACAATTTTTAGAAATTTTTTTCCAAAACTCACCTTCTTAAAACTCCAAACCAAACATATTTGACAAGTTTAAATCATTCTGCTTAGTTAATAATTTTAAAGAGTTTTATTGAATATTTTAAGATTTTTTTAAGGCCACTTAGTCTATTAATAATATTATTTAATAATTAAAATATTTTTCAATTTTTTTTAATAAATCATTAAATCCAAAAATAAAATACATTTTTTTCATTTATTGATTTTTTTATTTATTTAAAAATCACAAATATTTTATATTTTAGATTAGGGTGCTTTCTTATAAATATAAAAAAATTTAACAAATATTGCATGGAATTTTTCAATAAAAAATCTCCAATACTAGCAACTTCAGATATGATTGTCATGATATTTTATTTTTCACTCTAGATAATGAAAAATAATAATTTATATTTAATTTAATTTTTTTTTGGTAGAATATGTTAAGTAATTTTAAAGTCTCTCATTTAACACCTTCTCATGCTATAATTAGATGAGATTTAAGAAGAGATTTAAAAGAAAAAGAAAAAGATAGAGTAAATCACAAATACAATTTCTCGAGATTTACATTTAAATTATAAATTAATCCTCTACATTATATCCTAAGGTTTTCTAATTTCATAACAAATAAGTCTTTTTTATTAAATAAATCATTAAATTAATTAATGTGCCTTTAATAATATTAAAATTTTATTTCAAATAATAATTCGACATAATTTTATTATCAGATACGCGAATAGTTAGAAATTTTACTTTTTCAAAATTAATTTTATTAAGATGATAAATTTTGACAAAGAGAGGTATTTTGTAATTTTTTAAATTGGTTGATGCGAGATAATTCATATTTTAAGCAAATCTCAAGATATATTTATAATTTATCCAAAAAAGATATATGAAAATGTGCATTTCTACTCTTCATTTTTGAATCCTCCAACCAAAACCCAATAATAAAGATTGACGAGTAATAAACACACCTTATGCATAGGGGAATTACTTATTACACGAGGATAAATACAATAAGTTAAATTGTTGTGCAAATGATTCCTTTATACCATTCATTTTTAAAAGTTATTGAGCGTGATATGTATAAAAAAATTAAGCTTGTTAATCGAATATTAATAGTCTTTTCATTGAATTGCATTTATATTTAAAAAAATGAATGTAAATATGATTTTAAAAATATTGACATCCAATCAACTCTCTTGATTTTTATAGTGATGTACAACTCTGGATATACTCTTAAAAATAAATGACTCAAATAATCAAAAATAGATCGGTAGCTCCAAGAGTACACAATCACGTAGGTACTTATGGTATTGCTGCCGGAGAAGATGTAAATATTAATTATTATGTTGAGTAATTGAAGAATATAAAAACATAATAAATTATGATTGATGAAAAATCTAACTATGTGATATTCAGAGATTATTATATAATTTTTCCTTAACTAACGACAGCCACCCAAGTTCTTAAGCTTCCATATACTTCCGTAAAATAAGTGGGGAATTAATGCCGAATGAGGCAGAAACCAAAAAATAAAAATAAAATAAAAATCACAGAAATATAAACGGTGCCAAAAAAAAAATTAGAAATATAAAACGGTAAGTGAATCTCTATAAATTTTACTTACACTCTACCATACAATCATTTGTAATTTCTGTGTTTAATTTTTTTTCACTTATTGGACAATCTCCCTAAATAAAAATTATCTTAATAGTTCTACTAGTGGAAGGTTGTCAAATCTAAAAAGAAAAATAAAACTTTTAATTGAGCTGAAAGTAGGTTTAATTTTTATGAAGGATTTATGCATAAAATCTTAATAAGTAAATTTGTTATCCAATAGTCCCGTAAGAATTAATGACATTCTTCATTAAATATTATTAAAAAACGCTACTAATCAAGTAATTTTCGTAATGTATCGTTTAAAAAATTGTCACAAAGAAATATCACTAATTATAGTTTTAACAATAATTTTAAAAATTGTCACAAAAATATCAATAATTTTAACTTTCAAGCGACGCTTAAAAATCATCAGCGTAAAAAGTCACTTCAATTGTGTTTTAGATATAATTTATAAAACCGTGGACAAAAAAAGCTACTAATTATCAATTTTTAGTGTGATGTATGCAAAAAGTCCAAAATAATTATTTTAACGATGATTTTAT
>JANUSC010000757.1:0-48829 GCA_025200525.1 Camellia lanceoleosa | reverse complement strand
CCATCGCTGAAGAAACTTGATATTCACAAACCCATACAATGGTGTTAAATTACCAGCGGAAAGTTATTGGCGCCGAGAGTCTGATCTGGTTTTAATGTTTACGACCCCGGTATACCGCCACGTTAAACTCCAAAGACGACGCCGCATCTAACCACATAATGGATGAATATGGAGCTTTCCGCGTAATCGGCCGGGTAGCGGCAATTTGATGAATTAACCCGGCAAACCATCTGGTCTCTTACGTTTATCGATGGATGCCACCACCAAAGTTAATTTTCACTTTTTGGCGAAATATTCAATCATTCAAAACGTGCGAAGGACGCGATTTTGAACGCCATGGAGTCAGGTAACCAACAAAGGCAGCAGCGGCAAATTACACCCAACCGGAAAACCATCAGCCCCATGCTTGACGGCTACGCCTACCCAGCATAAGCATTTTGACTTGAGCAGCGGCCTAATCATTCAAAGCAATGGATTTAATGCCATGGAGTTTGCGTGGTCAGCGGGCAAGGCGTATTGCCATCTAACCGCAAGAAACCATCTAGCCCCTTTATGTCGACGATACGCACAAGCCACCATGTGTTACCATTTTGAGCGAAATGGCCTGTTCATTTCCAAAACGGGTAATACGGATTTAATGCGATGAAACTTTCCGCGCATCACGCGGGCAGCAGATGACATTCCATCTTCTAAGAAACTGATCTAGCCCTATGTTTATTGTTACTTACCCATGTGCTAATTTCTTAGCTTTTTTGACCTAAAATGGCTTAATCATCTAAATCCAAGATAATGGATTTGAATGCCATTGAGTCTATGTGACTGCTAGCAAGTGCTATTTTATTTAATTTAACTCAAACCATCTAGCCCTATGTCGATCAGATGTTTACACTCGTATAATTTTGGCTTTTTTAGAGTTAAAATTGTTTAATTATAGAAGTCATTAGCAAGAACGAATGATCCACTAACACTACTTATCAAAATTAATAATAAGTAGAAAAGAAATTTCTATTAAGGTTCAAGCAATAAATTGAATATTTTTATAAGGAAAATTGATACAAAAATGTAGAAAGTCGAAAATTCCAAAATAAAAAACAAGAGTTTCAATGAGTTCTCCCGAAGTTAATAGATTCTAGCGACCATCATTAATTTTGTTTGCAGAATCATGCGTATTTAACGTATCGATCAAGAAGAAGAAGGGCTTTGAGTCAACAGGTTTGAGTCCTGCTGGGGTAACTTGGGGATCACCACGTGATTCATCGAAAATGATTTTTTCCCGCCAATGTTGGACGTCGCGAAGCCTTCCTGTGTTTGGCCGCTTTCCTTCACTGTACCTCCAATTTGAGATTTTCCAGTTAATTATTGCCGTCATGATTCACCCTCTCGGCGAGACGATTCAATTCAAATACAGGTGTCTTCGTCTTTAACTAACCTTCCATCTTCATTTAAAAACTTGAACTGTACTTACTTTTTTGGCTTCCCTAACCCCACTTAAACGGCCAATTCGCATGAAAGGAATATCGTGATGGCGACGGCCCATCTCAAGTTATCTTTCTCACTTAATTCGGCAGTAAAACAGAACTTAAGACCAAACAATATTCACAGAAAGTGAAAGACAAAGTTAAGATATATACCAAAGAGCTGACAGGCAGCTGGCCAATCGCATTCGCAAACTGGGGAACCGATTCGTCATTTAAAAGTTACCTTGTCTACAGTGTAGAAACGGATGTGTAGCCACAAGTTTAGTGCTAATCGTTGATCTTTTGATTATCACATCGAGAGATCGGGCGATGATCTTTCGCCGTATCAACAAAAGGTAAGTAATCACATCCGATTCTGCAACCAGGTCGCTTGTCGGCGCGGTTTTTCAACTGTCAATTTCATAAGGCGCCTTTTTTTTTTCGCTTTTTACACTTGCTCAAGACAACCGTTTCACGGCCGCTTCGCTATTGGTCGTTTCACACGTATAAGGAGGTCAGATCCGCCATCATTTAGAGGTCAGACTAAGATCCCAAATAGCTTCCGCCTGGCCGCGCGGCCATTCTTCGTGACGGTTTTCTGCTGATGAGGCTCAATCCGCCATATCTTTCAGCGAGACTGGAAGGTCCCTAGACCCGAAAAAACATCATTTAAAGTGGAAAGTCCTCACCGGGCGACGAGGGATCAATTTGAGGTCGCTTTTTCAATGAAACTTAAAGCTCGTTTAATTTCTATTTTCTATTTCATTCCCTGACTTTCGCCTCATCTACTTCCTACGCCCGATTTGATCTTCAAACCTGACCGCTTCACCTTTTTAAATCATCAGATAATGGTGGTAAGAAACCTCACCCCTTCGACCGGGATAAGCTCACCGAAAGGTCAATAAGTCGGTTCGAAGCGAGCAAAAGACGCACCGCCTCCCTCTTTTCTCTCGAAGACTCTCACAACAAATATTTGAGCTGAACCTTGATTTCAAAAGAACAAATATTGCCGTTGAGGTCGACTTTCTTCAAATTGTTTTTGATAAGCAAAAACACAGAGGTCCTTAAAATGAAAGCTTTTATAAATATAATAGAAAATAAATAAATAAAAAGAATCTACACGCACACCTAGTTCGCCTCCTTCGAAATACCATCACATGACATCACCTTCGCAAATTCCTGGCTTGACGACACTATAACATCATCGACTCGCCTCAGAATGGAAAACATAATTACTCAGTTGGCTGCCCATTGGCCTTGGCCCGGCACCATGCCGACTAGAAGACGGCCACATGTAGCAATGCTCAATAGTAGGAATGCCAAGGTTAAGCCCAAAGGCTTACTTCGCTTAGTGCGATAATCCCCATCACACCCCAAATATCATGCACAGAAGGGGATTAAGCCCCAACGGCGAAAGGCCACCAAGGAGGGTGAAGGGGGAAAAACGGACTCCAATCTTCCCAATTGATAGAGAGGAAGACGACAGGTTTCCACCAACCCTTTCATATCGAAATGTCTGCCACAAGGATGACGCCATCGGGGAATGGAATATGCTGCTTGCCAGAAATTTAACCAAAGGAGGAGATTCTTTCAAATTAAAATGCCATTTCCACCAATGTAATATGCGCTAAAAACAAAGCAAGAAAGAGATTCAGCAAGAGAAGGAGAGAGAGGTTTTAAGAGGACAAAGAAGAAAAGGAAGTCAAGAAAGGAAATTCCTGAAGACAAATTCAACGACGAAAGCCTAGCATGTATGTATTTGAAAAGACCAAAATTTTAAATCAAGGAAGGCCAGAAGTGCACGAAGAGGCGGGAAGCGAAATGAGACAACCCAAAGCGTGGTGTTCGCACATTTATGTTGAATACCTGCCAACCGCCGACTCAGCCTCCGATTTTTGAAATTAGTTAAATACTCCAAGCAACCAACTGCCTGTCAGGAGTGTTTCTAAATCAGCCTAATATTGGGAGTTGTAGAGATTCAATAGACCTAACTCGAAAGTCGAAATACGGAAAACTCTTGCCTGCTCACCGCCTGTAATAACCTCTACCTACCAAATAGCTTCTGCTAAATACAAAATTTAGTAGAGAATGGACTACTAAAATATGCCTAATGGTTGAATTGGAAATGACCTAATCCTGAGGCCCGCTAGTTGAAAAGATATAAATAGAAGAACATCGTAAAATGTAAAGAGGCTATAATTATTGCTAATTCTTTACTTAAAATAGAAGCAACCTGGGAGAATTAGATTGACTCTGTCTTATTTGAGGTTAATTTCAAGATCCTCGAATCGTGAGTGTTTGTTCATTGTGGCTAAGGGGTAGAGGATCAAGAGTATTTCCCGTGATCGTATATATTTCCTAAACCACTCTCTCCACAAATACCATTTTGTTAAGGTGAGTAAAGAAGTGACGGTTTGATGAATTATTACATGTTTTTTAATAAAATCACTAAAAGGTGATTCATATTTACCAATTCTATCAATTTCTAGAATTTTTAATTTTCTACCAAGTTGAATTTTCAACTTTAGTCTATAGGATATTAAATGAAAAGCCAAAGTTTCATTATAAGTTTGAATATCTAGTATAGGCATTTATGAGAAAAGTGATAAAATATATTTTTTTCCATCTTTAGTTTGAATTGATTTTAAAAATCACAAATGTCACTATGAATTAATTGAATTGGTTTGTATTTCTTCAATGGGATGAAATGAATTAATTCCGAAGGGCTTTCTTTCACTAGTTAGAGCGCCAGTGATGTTGCATATTGTGCTTATTCTGGGAGGTTTCGTGGTTCACTGCAAGCCTTGCCTCCCACTTTTTTGTGTTACTGTTTATGTAACTGGGTCCGCTTCTCTATTTTCTTCCCAAAGGGAGGGAGAGGTCTTTGAATTATCTCTCAAGGCCAGGCTATGTTTTGGTCGAGGCCATTTTTTCCGCTTGAGGCCAATTTCTAGCTGAGTCACAATCGCGGCGCTCGGCCGGGATCACCTAACTCCATTTGCCCGCTTTGCACACACCTCTCCTTAGAGGGACATCAGGTCTCGGGAGATCACTTTTCGGCTTCATGGCCTCACCGGCATGAATCAGCCTGCTGGCCCCAGCCGTATTTGGCCCCGAACCATCAAGCATCCGCCTTGGTCCATTTCTCGTAGGGACCCTATTTTCATTAGTTGTGAGGTGGTAGTAGGAGGCCAATTTTTTCCTGCAAAACCAATTTTCTTATTTTCTCTGCAGTCTGTTTTTCCGAGAAACCTGATTTTCCACTTTTTGAGCCCACATTGGCCATACCATTAGGTTCAGGTTTCATCTGAGGCCACAGAGAAGGCCAACCTGCGACCATTCACCCCTTGAACCTTATAAAAAGTTGATTTTTCTCTCACAATTTTTCTGCCACCATATAAATTGCAGAAAAAGAGACTGATCCGGGAGGCCACCTTTTGGGTTACATCGGGCTGCCCGGGCTTTTTGTTTTTTGTTTCTTCGAATGCATTCTGCCAACCGTACACAGGAGAGACCATCCTCCATACACGTAGGCGGAGATGGATGAGGTCTCTTGAGATAGGAGCCTCCTATAAAGCGAGGTCATTTTCCATTGCAAGGTTCAACAAAATTTGCTTAAGGCATATACCCTCCCACCTCCATAACTCACTATTATTCCCAAGCTCCAAACCCTAGTTTTCTTGCACCATTTAACACCTAAACTTTAGCCTACCACCTCCACTATCCATTCCAAAGAATGCTGGGAATTCCATTTGAAGGGTTGAAGGCTCACCAACTTGGTCCAAAGTTCTGCCTGGTCAGAGTTTAGCAGTAAGTAATTTATTTCCTTAAATTTGCATTTTTTTTTGCTCCAATCGATTTCTCTCCGCTTCTCTTATTTCGCAAGCATTGGATCTTTGGTCGGTAAACCAAAAAAGTGTCATGATTTTGAGCTCCTCCTCGAAGCATCAGAGAGTAAGCGACACTTTTCTCGCCTTTGAGGCCCTCCTACAATTTTGCATGCTTTATCCCTCTTTGTAGGCTTTATTTTAGCATCATATCTTAGTCTTACTTGTGAGCATTTCTAGATTTTTTCATAAACTAAAAAAATTTCCTTTTGGGCTTATAGTAAACATACATTTACTTGCTGTTTACTTCTCTCTGCTTGGGGGTCTTCTCCCTTTCATGCTTTTATATCTTCATGTTTTTGAGCTATGTATGTGAAAGCATTCGTGCATTGGCCTTGATTTGGTTTTTAGCCAATAAACTTCCATTTTTAGTGGCTTAGATGTGTATTTGGAGTTTGGGGAACTCAGAGGAGGGGTGACCCTTCCCACCCTCTCATTCTCTCTTTACTAGGGGCTTTTATTTTCCAAAGGACCCCCATTTTGGTGTCATGTTGTAGAAGTTTCACTTTTTCGTGCCTCATTTTGTGAGTTTTAAGGTCTACCTAAGTTTCTGCTTGAAGAGCCTTATTTTGGCTAGTTATTTTATGGGTCTTATACGATGCATGGTAGAGTAACTCCATTCAAGGCCTTTCAAAGGAATCTTTCGTCGTGATGTTTCTAGACTGATTTTAGGCCTATTTGGTGGGTTTTAGTGCTGTCATAAGAATTTCCAGCCTTTTAGGGTGGTTTTTGCCCTTTTGTTTGTCTATCATAGCAGGTGTAGAATACCCTCAGACATTCTCTTCCAAATGAGCCCTCATTTTGTTTGCATTGGACCGAAGTGCCTTCAAAGGAGATTTAGTGGCCAGAGCCTGGTATAGCATGAAATGCTCGCTGTTTTTGGTTGGTTGGGCGAAGCCTTCATAAAGCTTCATATAGTCAGAAATCAGAATCCAATGGTTCACTAGCCTTTTCTTCGCGATGCTTTGCAGGACCCTTGATGTTAAGAGACTTTTGGCCATACCTTAAACCGACATAATGTGCTTATTTTGGACTACCCTAGTTCGCGGAAATTTTAGGCCTCATGGTCGCATCGATGTTTAGTTTTGCATGCTTCAGTAGTTCAATACCGATGCGTTTTAACTTTGCAGTTTCCTGTGTCCATTGGCATGCAATGTGCCGGGAGGTGTGTCTCATGTTTTGAGGTCATTTTTCATCATATTTCGTGAGCCGGGTTTCTAAATGCCATATTGCCATGTTTTCATCTCTTTTTAGTGTGCTTGAGAGTTATGCGCGAATGCCTTTGTTCTAACCGTAATTCTCAAATTGAATGAGCTTCATTTTCATGCATGTCGAGCCATCATTTTAGGCCAAATAATTTCAATCGCTTTCAAACCAGCTCAGGTCTATTTGGGGTTATTTTTGCCTTTGGCATTGCTTTGGGCACCTCTCTAGTGTAACGCGACTTCACTAGTTTTTCCGCATCCCTGCCCCGCGAAGCTGGCAATAAAGGTGCCATGTTTGTCATGATTCCGGACCTTTGTTTCTATCATGTTTCGTTGTTCAGCAGGAAATTGCATGTTTGTATGCCATCTTTTCAATCCCTTTCCTATGCTTTTGGTAGAGTGGTATCGGATAATTTAGGTTCGGGTTCATCCAGATCTGGGTGGCATGTGTGCAACGCCGCTTCGCTTGTCAGTTCATTTTCATCTAGTGGCTCATCGAGCATGCAGTGTAGCCGAGGTCCACTCATATTAGGTGTAAGTCCATCTTGCATTGTAGTACGCTGCTTAGTCCATGTTAGCAAGGTCATGCATAGGTTGCATGTTAGCAGGCATTGTGCATGCCACGCCAGTCATGTGCATTGTGTATGCGTATTTTAGTCCGTGAGTATCGCAGACGCTTAGGTTACATGTTAAGGTCGCATTGCGGTAAAGTGCCATCTCATTTGCATTGTGTTTGGAGTAGGGTTTAGTCTAAACACCTGAAAACGGGACGCCAAGCCAGACTCAAGCGACTAACGCTATGTCTCAATCTCTTGCCGTCATTTATTAATTCTCGATTATCCATATAATGGAAGTTCTAGTAGTCTTGTTGTGTTTATATGTGCATCTCATTTCGTTATCGAAGTCAGACGTTACCTGACTCCTCAAATCATGCGCATTGAGATGCTTAATTGCAGGCACGAGGATCGAGGTGCATGCATACATATGTGAAAAATACTTTTGTCATGCCCCTTTTTCTCTTCGTCAGCTGTCAAATCGAAATCAACAACTTCCTAGAAGCCTTTGCACAAAGATTCCGGATTACAGTGTAAACAAGAGGGCTAGTAATCAGTATACGTGAATGGATTTCCGCAGGCAAACCCGAGCAATGCATCATCTCATCATTCTAACAGAGCCGAAGTTGGTCCATAACTTCTGTATGCTAATTTATATCCCGCTTTCCTAGAAGTTAATTTGTTAATTAATTAGGGTTTGTATGTACTCACCGTGACTGTAATTATTATTCAAATTAGATATTTATTCCTAATTCTGACCCAGAACAGGCAAGCACAATACCAGGTAATAAGTAAAAGCGTAAAAGTGATGTGATGTCTTTCCAAATCCCAATGCCTTTTCTCCATTTATTTAATGCCACCAGGTGGTTAGATTAGGTATGTTTCATAATTAGCATACTTTTGTTTCAGCATGTTTGCATCCATTCATCTGCTTTGCATGCACAAGCTCGCCGCGTTTTATCATACTAATCCCATTGACATTTCAATTCCGGAAAGTTGAATACAGTGTTAGTCAGAAAGCATCATCATATGCCATCTTAGAATAGCCGAAAGCCTATCTTAGTTGGAATGCCTATCCATGTGTTGCATTAGGTATCTCAAAGATAAAGTTAGGATTCATGCATGATTTCTGAATTAGCTTCGCTTTTGGCTCCTGAAAGTACCTTGCAAGTGTTTAGTGCTTTTAGCATCCCTTGCATGAGTGTAAGTGATCGCTATGATAGCACGCTACCATTAAGCTATGCGCTTATGTGATACACCATCAATGCCTGTGGGTAAGGAAGGTTGGGTTATTTGGATTGAAACAATTCATTGATCATGAAGTTTTAAGCCCACTTGAGAGCTGGTAAAATCATGGTTTTTAAGCTCAATTCTAGGGGTGGCAATCCAGTGCCTTAGTGCTCCTACTGGCATAGTAGCACCATCAAACTGATATTTTCAAAATAAACAAGCAGCGAAATATTTTGTTCCAACTCGTATCGATCCACTTATACTTGTAGCAGCCAGCGTGATCACATAGTAAATCTAGGCTAATAACCTAAATAGGAACGAGATAATGTTTTTCAAACTCTCGATATCCATGGTTAGGTAGAGGTTTATCTTTGATCACAGGCTTAGCTTAAAAGCTCATGAAGTGACCTTTCCAGTCTAACGCATTCCAAGTTCCCGAGCCGAGGCAACTTTTGGTGATGACTTTGATTACGCGGCCTTGTGCAACGAGTCGTGTTTCTAAATTTTCCCAAAATAAAAACATTATTTAGGTGGCGCACCAGATTTGGGCAAAAAGCAATTCATGTTTGGCAGTAACTTCTTTTCAAAAAAATCTGGTTAAAAACGATTACGAGCCTGATTTGGACTCTTGATTTATTCGCCTGCTTCGCCAGACAGACTTCGCGTAGATTATAGATACGTAGACCGTGACATTGAGTCCTCGAATCTGAGGAGCCCAAAATGAACAAAAACTAGATTCCCTCCCGGGACGCCTTCAGTGGACGCCTACGCTTATTTTATGACTACTGGGAGTCAGAGAACTTGGACCTCGTAACTCATTAAGGAGGAGTCTTGGTTTTGACTACACTTATGTATTTCTCTTTGTATTGCATTGCCATCAAATTGGTGCGCTTTAGACACACCGTGGTTGTCGTATGCTATTCCTTTAATCTGTTGTTTGGAAAGGCTCGCTTCAAGAAGCGTGCGTTACAGTTTGACCATGGCGGCTATGGCTCACATGATTTCCGGGAACACAAACCCCGATTTTACCGGGCACCCTTTTTTGACCATATTCGACCTAGTGCATATTTAGAATCCAAAGTGACCATTCCCAAGCCAGGATGTGTTGCATACTGAAGTTAGAGGTTGTCCAAACCAATCACAAGCGATGTGAAACCCTAGCTCCCGACAAAATAGGACAGGGAAACCCAACCCCAAACATAGGGTGTTTTTTGGCTCTCACTTGTTTGTTATGTTCTTTAGGAGTGCGCTCTATAAGAATGCATGATATTCCAGTTTAGCATTAGTTCACACCAAGGTTTATTAAGTTGAGGGCATTAGGCTCATGCAACTCGTAGCACCGCCAAAGATTTTCTAATCGTGTCAAGGAACACAAGATTTTCTTTAACGGGCCATTCACGCGCATCGCGATTCCGCCTTTTAGGGGCAGAATTTGGGAACAAAGATCGCTTTTGAGAACAAAGTATTCAAATTTTATCAATCAAGGTTGCTAAGTGATATTAAGATCCGGAACCGTAGGTCAGGTTGATGGGTTTATTTGTCAAGCATCGTCATTCGCTTATCTAGTTGTATTTCCTTATTATTGTTTTATTTATCTTTTTTGTAGGTAGTTTAGCACAATTGCTTCTGCATCAAGCAGATATTCCCAACACTTCCGACAAGAGGCCGACTAATCGATCCGAGGATCCGTCAATGGGACAACCAAGGTACCATTCCCCACCCTGTTATCGGGACGGAAGTCGAGAAGACGCAAGGCGTCCGGAAAGCAAGAGGTTGCCATCCCAAAGTAGGTTGCCAGTAGCAGTTGGTTTACCCCATCAAAGAGACAAATGCAAGCAGATCCCAAATTGTTGCTATAGAGATAGACCTACCAAGAGGCTCTGACGAGAAAGCAGGACAAGTTCTGGTCAAGAATTACAAGAGTCGAGGAAATGATGCGCCAAATGCAGAAACCATGAGAGCCAGCAGAGACGCCGTCACGGATAGAGCGCTGGCCAAACAACAGCCGAGATCATGGCCCAAATAGGAGTTAATTGCTGTGTACAACAACAAACCCGGCATCTGCTTTCACACCCAACTCCTCCCACTGTGGGTCCCGCTTACCGAAAGGCAGCATACCAGTTAACTATCCGGTAATGTCCCCGCCTAAATATCTTGCCAAATGTCCGTACCATCCAAGAGGACACGAGATTCCAATCTGGCCGCTTCCACAATTCCCCGATTTTTATTCTCGATTTATGAAAGGCAATTTACTACCGCTCAATCACCTCGACTCTCCTTCAAGTTCGGCGAGACCATACAAAGATTAAAATTGGAGCAAGCTCGGAGAAGTTGTTCAAGAAATCCCAAGGGTAAAGGCTATCCCAATATCGAGTGACTTAATATACCGACGCAGCCGTGACATTGCCAGATAGGTTCAAAATGTCAGAATCGATCGCTCGATTTAACTGGGATCCCATGGAGTATCTTCGGCTATTCTCAGATATATTACGGCTTCGATGGGCCCCACCTGCATCATTGCTTTCTATTATTCTTGCTAGACTCGGCTAGCCGCTTATCTCGGGTATTACCTAAATTAGGAGGATGATGTCGGGTTTAAATTGGGATGAAATGGTCGAGGCCTTTGTTATGCGCAATACCTTACAATACCCTAAATCGAGATTACAACCCGTGATCTTGAAACAACAAGGCAAGAGTCTAAGGAGAGCTTCAGATTAGTAGTCTTGGAGGGCCAAGGCCTCAATGATGACCCTAAGGCCCAATTTGATAAAGATCAAATTGATGATTGTGCACAATCTCTAGCCAAAATTGATGTAGAAGATGATTGTACTCCCTTCCCTACCTTTCGGGATTTAACGAGATGGGGGGTACACAAAATTCGAGGATGCTATGAAATGTGGTCCGATTGACCAAGATGCAGAGAGCAACCTCAAGAACCTTCAACCGCAGAATAACAATACAGTGCACCAAAGAATGCCGAGAATGCCGTAGTCTTGGAGGTAAGCATGGTCACCACCACCCCCTCCAAAACCCATGGTAGCAATCTACGCTTTTTCCTATATGTCTTCGAAGAAACACACATGCCATCGATTCCAAACCCAAAGGCCAAAGAACCTTTCATGTTTTATATATGCCCCGTCATTCAAGCCTCGGGGGTATTAATCGTAAAAGGGTACTTAAAGCCCCCGAGTTTAGGCCATCGCCAAATCCACTCCTCCCTCTCATAACCCAAAGAAATATCACAGGCAGATACACAATAAATAAACAACATGGTCACTACACCTGACCGACTAATGTTATAGATTGCGGCCACGAGATTCAGTGATCTCGCTGACAAGCAGATTGTACCTCCGTGAAAAAACCCAATAAATGTCACAACCTAACCCTCTCCCACCACACAACCAAGCTCCACCTCCCAAAAGAATCAACTTTATCCAGATCGGGGTCGTGGTCTTACTATCCTGAAGATATACATCACCTCATCCCACCTACCTAAGCCGAGGTGCTCCTTCCCCGATCGCACCGACTTGCGTGCATGTTGAGACATACTCCGTAACTCAACCCAAACCATTATTGTAGACCTGCCGGAAGATGTAACAGTGGGAGGCTGTCAAAGCCGAGAAAGTGGATTGTTTAGTAGAATCATGAATCGGGAGTTTTATGGCCGAGAAGCGTATACAAACCGAGTGACTCAGATTCTATCACGGACCAAAGTTGGGCCAAACGGAATTGCTTACAAGGGCGTAGCTTTGTATGATACAGGGGATGAGCTTGGTCGAGGATAGATGACTTGAAGCAGGCTTAGGAAGAGGACTCTTTGCTAACCTCCTGCCGTTTTCAAAGGAACAAGATCTAGGGATACGGCAACAACCGCTCAATTTTGAGGAGTCACAGAAGGTTGTTGTGTGGCTTTGATGACCTACTTAGCACATTATCGACGGTCGCTGAACAAGGCCTGCGCAAAGGGCAAGAATATCAGTTGTAGCCAAGGCCGTAAATCGAGTGAATCGCCGAGAGCGCCTGTAAAGAATTTCGGCCAGACTTAGTATCATTTAATACAGGAAGTGATGAATGTACCAAATGATTCCATTACGCTTGAACAAGAAAAGGTTTGAGGATTCTCGAGAGAATCAGAATGCTAAAGGCACCCCGAGGGGATCAAGACTCTCAAAGAAGATAGAGAATGTCATGCGGGCATGTGGACGAGAGAGTAATCGTGGAGTACAATTGTACCGAGCCGTGACAGTGTGTCTCGTTGGTCAC
The DNA here is from genome assembly GCA_025200525.1 of Camellia lanceoleosa. NCBI lineage: Eukaryota > Viridiplantae > Streptophyta > Magnoliopsida > Ericales > Theaceae > Camellia > Camellia lanceoleosa. The sequence goes on along the minus strand of JANUSC010000757.1, from coordinate 36,233 downwards.
AATTTTAATGTGCGGAGGACGATGATTTATGCGTTCTTGCTCAATAACCGATAAAGATTGGGGAAAGAACTAAACCATACTGACACCGTATTTTGGCTTAAGTCGATCATATGACTAGAAGTAGATGGTACTTTCAAGCCCTCTCTACATCTAGATCACCAGAGGCATTCCGGAAGGATAAGGAGGCGTAAAAATAGAAAGATAAGCAAATCAAGAAGAAGATGTAATCAAGCAGCGGAAAGATACAGTGACGCTCCATCTTGGGATCATGCATGGCGGCACTTCATCGATAAGTTGTCTTATCGCCATGGACAAGCGCCAAGCTCCTCAATCGACACCACGCCTTAGTCAGGTCACCGGTGGGCTTAGTTTTTCTGAAGCGCCACTTCGATGCTAACTTTCTCCGACAAAGAACTGCCACCGAAAGGTGCGAATCATAACAGTGCCACTCTACACTCGTGAGTGAGATAAATGGATTTCGTGGTTCTTGTTGAGCATTTGATCACCATTTAACGCAGGTACTCGCAAGAACCCAGATATGCGATCGGGGTTTAAAGCACTGCGGACTTTGCGCCATGTTACCCTAGGTGATTCAGCATAAGTGATAACACAAGCAGTACGTAAGTAATGGGGACAAAGTTGAAAATCTCCCACCAAGGTTGGGCCGTGACAAGATGAAATAGACTTCCATGTCTTAGAAGTTCCTTGCAACTTTCAATATGCTCTTGGAGCAGCCTGTGGCAGCACTGTGAAGCGAAGGTAGTTTCATGGCCCAATCCTTGCATCGATGGCAGAAATACCCCATGTGGGAAGGAGTAGCTATTGTTTTTGGAAGTCAGTCGATCCATCCACCGGCCAAGTATCTTACCAGCCCAGCTTTTTGGAAATTCGAAGAATGGTATGGAGGATGTGTTCATGTTGGGTTTTAATTTCCCCTGCCGAGTCTGCAGTCGCTACAAGAACATCATGGTTGTTAATGAGGGGTTGTATATCGCTTCAATCAAGATACCTCATGAACAAGCTTCAAAGACACCCTAATGGGATCGGGGAAAGAGCTACTGAAGGGCGCTACAATTGGTCAAGTGCCACACAACCCACACACATTTGGCTTGGGTTATCTGCCCACCAAAGAGGATTGGATAAGGAAGGGTAAGGAGATGGCTGGAAGAGCCAGAGCAAAGAGGCCTAAGCCTTTTGAATCGATGCATAGACCCATTCGGTACTCCTAAACTGACGCTTCTGGCCCAGAGGAGGAGTGACTTTTCATTTTGTGGCTTTTAGTCGTATTTAATGCGAGAGGAAGCAAGTACAAGTTTGAGATCTTCTTCGACACATGTTATCTGGGGATGACGTTGGAAGAGCAGACTAACCCACTAGCCGAGGTCAACAGAGCAAGAAAGTGAAGCTCGAGGATCCCGAAGTGAAATGGGGTAGTAATCGGCATGTCTACTTTCAGATCCTCCGACGAATGTATAAGGCTTGGGGATAACTTCTAAGATATGGATCGAATGAAACTCAGTGTCATGCGCCTACCAAAGAAACATTTTGGATGATCTATCACACCTCTCTCATTTGGCAAGATGAAGAGGATTTTTGTCAAGCAAAGACCGAGTCGCAGTGAGCGGACCGATTCTCCGAATGCTGAGTCTAATCAGTCACAAATGACCGAGTCCGAGTTCTTGTGATTCCAGGGGTGATAACCCGAATACCACAACTCCGCCTGTTTTTTTTCTTCTTTGAGTCTGTTAATCAAGAATCTGACGATTTGATGTGCTTTAATGAGAATGATGTGCTTTGGTTTCAAAGTACTTTTTCGTTCTTGATTTATTGCATTAACTCAAACTTTCAAAATTTTGAAAACGATGAGGAAGAAATTCTCCGCTTTTGCAACGCTTTAATTAAATAAGAGCAGAAAGATTTGTTAAAACCCTTAATTGGATGAAATCACTACTGCGTGAATATTGGTACCGAGGAGGACCCGGGTTGGTCCAGATTGGTCTACGTTGTTCTGAGGAATGCGAGTTCTTAGTCGCTTTATTAAAAGATTTCAAAGATGTTTTCGTGGTCCTACGAAAACACGCTCGAATCGATCCCCGAGATTGTACAAAGACCGGATTCCTGACCCCGAGGTTCCACCCATCAAACAAAAACTCGAGGATCCACCTGACCGGGCCTCAAAATCGTGAGAAGAGGTCACCAAGCAAATTGATGTAGGGTTCCTGCTGGTATCCGAATACCCGACTTGGCTGGCCAACATTGTTCCGGTGCCGAAGAAGGATGGCAGGATCCAAGTATGTGTGGACTTCAGGGACTTGAATAGAGCTAGGACGACTTTCCTTGCCACATATTGATGAGTTAGTGGACTTCACAGAAGGGGGCATACTTTGCTTTGCTTTCATGGATGGTTTCTCGTGCTACAACCAGATAGTGATGGCACCGAAGACCAGAGAAGATCGGTTTCACCACCCCGTGGGGACTTATTGCCAAGGTGCAGTGATGCCATTTGGGCTAAAGAATGCCGGAGCTACATATCAACGAAGCGACCACAATATTGTATGACATGGATCCACAAAGAGGTTGAGGTGTACGCGATCTACATGATTGTCAAGTCCAAAGAAAGAGAGGGCCACTACACCGCCTTTGCAAAAGTTCTTTCAAAGGATCGAGAATTTTTAAGCCATACTAATCCTCGTAAGGTACGCTCGGTGTTACAAGAGGGAAAATGTCGGGTTTCTGACATTACAGAGAGGTATCAAGTCGCACTCTTCCAAAATCAAGGCTATCTTAGAAATGCCACCACCAAGGACCTAAAAGGAGGTGCGAGGCTCGTAAAGTGCAATTCATAAGACTGGCTTATTTCAAAATTAACTTGACTTGTGAACCACTTTTTGGTCTCCTCAAGAAAGGAAAGAAATTCCAATGACTCACGATGCCAAGTTGCTTTTGGAACAAATTATGAATACTTATAGAACCTCGGCCTGTTGTCACCACCAGAGTTTGGAGACTCATGATTTTGTATCTTTCAAGAATCGAGACTACACGGGTCAGATGCTCGCAAGAAGAATCGAGGACAAAGTGGAGAGAGCCATCTACTACCCGAGCAAGAAGATGCCGGAGTATGAGACTCGCCACACGCCATTGGAAAATGCTTGTTTAGTTTTTGGTATGGGCTACCAGAAGTCGCGCACTACCCGTTAGCTCACTCGTAATGTTGGTTTCACGATCGATCCCATCAAATATCTTTTTCGAGAAACCCAGTACTTACGCGTAGGCTAGCTCGTGGTTGTCTGTTTCTCCGAATTCGGACCAAATATGTGACACGCAAGTCGCCAAAGGAAGAGCAAGAGTAATTCTTAGCCATCATCCAAAGGAAGGAGGTGAAGCGCTTGAGTACTTATTCCCAGATGAGGCCATTTTGCATATCGACGATTTAGTTTTGGATGATGTACTTTGACTGAGCATCAAATCAATACTGTATGATAGGAGTGTCAGATAGCACCTCGACAATTCCCGATCCCTCTAGCATTCAAACCCCGCTCAAAGTCTTAACAATGAAGCGTAATACGAGGCATGCATCGTTGGTTCAGAAGCAATTAGAACTAGGGGCAAAACAAGGACGCCATGGGGACTCGAACCTTGTTGTGTCTTTTAAGTAAAAGGAGATTGAAAGTCAAAGAGGAAAAGATGATTATGTATCACCGCATCTTTGACTTGTTGATTCCTCGCTTGAGAAGTTAAATTTACTCATCTCATAAGAGAGAACAAGTTCACAAATTCACTAGCAACTCTATCTTCCATGATAGACATCCTGCTCGAGTCCGGATGCCCAACATCATTGACCAAAAATTTAAATACATTTACGAGACAATTGCCGCTATAGATGAGGTTCAAGATGAGAACCCCGGTATTACGATATTTGGAATTTCGAGAAAGAAGTATATCCACCAAAAGCAAATGCCAAGATAAAAGGGCAAATCAAGAATGGCCATTCGGCCATCATTCACGAGGTAAATTGTATAAAAGAGGTCATCTGGGAATGCATAAGTCAGGCGCTAGTTTAAGAATCAAAACGTCATGGAAGCCATCCATGGAGGGAAATGTGGTGCGATATGAACGGGGTAATGTTAGCTCGGAAGATTCTCGCATAAGGTTATTATCGGGTCCACCATGGAGGAGGATTGTATCGCTTTGTTCGGCGATGCCACAAATGTCGGGATCCATGCAAACCGTGATGAACATTTCACCGTTGGTTGCATAATATGACTTCGCCATGGCTATTTTCATTGGGGAATCGATGTGATCGGGCCGCTACTCCAAAGGGGTCTAATGGGCACGAGTTCATCCCGGTCGCGATAGATTATTTCACAAAGTGGGTTGAGGCCCAATCTTATGCGTGGTTGAAGGCTTCACATGTTGCTAAGTTTATCATAAACAACATCATCTCATTAGGGGTCCCAAACGAGGTCATTTCATAATAGTTCCCACTTCAAGAAGGAAGTGATTGACTTGTTGAGAAATACAATGTGGCTTTCGAAGTCATCCACATACCGTACCGCGAAACCAATGGAGCGGTCAAGGCCGCCAACAAGAATATCAAACACATACCGCAGAAGATGGTGGAAACTCACCGATTGGCCGATAAGCCGCCGCTTGTTTTAGGGGCTACTCGGACTTCAATCGAACGCTCCAATCGGGGCGCACTCCGATTCCTTAGTTTATAGGATGGAGGTCGCTCTACCTATCGAGATTGAGGTTCCGCTTTGGCCGTGTCGAAAGTGTCTCGATAGCCAAAGAAGATTGGCAAGAGAAAGCGTATTTGAAGAACTCATGCTCTTAACGAAAGCAGATCGAAAAGCATCAGGATTATGTTCAAGGTTATCACCAGAATTGCTGTATTTCTAACAAGAACGTTAAGTCTAGAATCTAAAAGAAGGAGATTTGGTGCTCAAGGACAACCAAGCTCCCATCCACGACCCAAGGCAAGTTCAACACCCAATTGGACCGGTCCCTTACATTATCAAAGCTATCCGTCGTGGATTTAGTTCGATGGACCTAGATGGCCTAGAGTTCTCACAACCCATCAACATGGATAAGTTGAAGAAATAATACTTGAGAGGCTCGGCTAGGCCGAACCCGAAAAGGGCTTACCTAGGCAAACTCGTTCAGAGCACAAAAAATTGAAATTATAAAACCTAGCCAGTAAGGTTGAAAACCCGCAAAGGGCGGCTACTTGGCAAAAGTTAGAGCGTAAAAGGAGAGTGAAAATACTTGAGTGAACCCGCCATCAACTACATAAGGCTTGATTCCCATCTTTGGGATAATGAGGCAACTTCATCCCGGTTCACCATAAACTTTTCCCGATCAACTTTGGCCATTTGATCATCTCGGCCATCTTTGCCCATTCAGAATTCAAGAGTTCGATTATGATCTCCGGTGCGGTGCTTTTCAAACTAGGGGCAACTTTCCGTTGCCGCGTAGTGCCACAGTACTATTCAGACTGGGGGCAACTTTCCAGTTGTTGGGATCCAAGGTTGTGCATCTCAGTGACAGATTTCAGGCGTGTCTAGTTCTGATCCATATCGAAAATGGTTTTGAAAAGTTTTAATAAAAGTTGACTTTGTTCAAAATTAATCTTTTTATAACTTAGACCATTTTTGGACCAAAGCAGAAAATTCTCAGTACCAACAACCTTTAATTTCATTGATTTCAATACAGAGTTCTCCTGCTTTTGCATACAAATTGAAGTTGCTTTTTTATTACAATCATAAAGAAAACTTGAAAGTACTAATAAGGCAATAAATCCGGGGCATAAATAAGTCAGGTGTTCTCGCCTCCCAGAGTCAAGGTCAAGGCTCGACGCCAAAGTGGGCATATTGCGCCTCTTCATTGAGCCAATCCAAGCACTCATCGACAAAGTGCAACTAAAAGTGGAGCGGGGCCGGAGCTCTCTAGTCTCCTCCGTGGCGGGCATACCGCAAGTTGCGCCGGAACCTAAAATGTAACAGGTATCTATCCCTCCGGTAAGTAAGATCGATCATGTCCGAATCGGCGCTGAATCGAATGGAAAATAGAAGACACAGGTGTCATGCCAATCAATTGAATCCTAAGTCGACGTTATGTTGTAACTCATTGCCTACAGATTGAGCCAAGTGCCAAGCAATTGGAAGTTTGCATAAAATCGCGACATCCAGCTGTACCACCACCCTCATCTAGGGCATCGACTGTGTGTTGTCGAAAAAGTAGTCATGAAATGAGTATGCGTGTAAAGACTCCACAATCAGAATTTGTCCATCAACCACACCCGGGAAGGGATTGAAAATGAGAGAATAAAGAATAGAGAGATGTACGATGAGAGAAAAGTAAGAAAAGGGTTTTGTGAGAAAGACCGAGTCCAAGGGCTTTAGTGATGTGAGCAATACATATGTGAGATTAAGTGGAAACATTACCAGCAATAAAAGTGGGCTCCCCACAAGCCTAGCTGCCTCCCGGCGAGAAAAGCATCCAAGCCCATCAATGTCTCACCCAATATCATGGCAATACAACTACTTGCCTTCCTTCAAGACTTGACTCGATCAACCGGACGTCAATCCACCGAGCCCGGCAAGCAAGAAATGAGATAATAAGTTAGGCAAAGCGATGGTCGCCGAGTAGCCCCGCTAATGATGGTTGCCGCAGCCACCGCCATCGTAAAAAACCAAAGAAACTAAGCTTGGAATGTCTAGCTCCCACCATGAATCAATGATTGAGCATCATGCAAAGTGAGGCCGCACATTTGTCCTAGGGCTTAGACGTGACCAAATCGGAGTTGGGGGAAAGATCTCCTCATTGCGCCGATTCCATCAAAGCTCTGAATCCTCGAAAGTAGGACACATCTCTTGCCCGCTAAAGCTAAAGACGTGTGTTACCGGATTCCAAAACCTTGCCGCAGCATGGAGAAAAGGAAGATGCAGCGGAGTACGGCCTAACGTGAATAGTACATTCAAGCCGAAGCCCCAGAAGTTCAACTTTTCCGAGCCATCTAGAGAAGCGATCCAAGCTGTGAGATTTTGGGTGAGAAACGCCACCATTTTGATGCAAAACTAAGATGAAATGAATTAACCACAAGGCGGGAGTTTATAAAGAGGATAAGGCACTCTTCGGGGACATGTGTCGAAAATTGGGTGGCTGCCAAGCTAGGTGGTCGGCCGGCCTCCTTTTTTGGTAGGCCAACCACCCTTTTCCCCTCCAATGCAAAAATTCGGCCAAATTTCTCCCTAAGGTGGTCGGCCATGAAGAGGAATGTGACTTCGGCCTTGTTCTAGCTTCTAGAAGAAAGTTCCTAGCATTTCCTTGCATCGGGAGTGTTGAAGGTGTGTTTTCCTCTGCTTCGATGCGCTCTCACCCATCGTCTGAAATGCATTTGTTTATCGAGTTGTTGTTAAGTCCTCGCTTTATCGAGTTGTTGTTTTGCTTAATGAAGTTGTTTTGCTTATCGAAGTCGTTAAGTTTTGTCAAGTTGATTAGTTTTGTGTACCGAGTTGTTACTCTTGTTTAATCAACATTGTTGTGTCTTTGTTTATCGAGTTGTGAACTTGCTAAGGTTTCGCTGATTCTAGTAAGTTGAGTTGTTTAGTTTGTTGCGTGGCTCACTACCCGACTTGGCAATTTTCAATGCACAATTCCATTCAATCTCATTTTCATGCATAATAATGCGATGCGATGTTAAGAACATAAAATACAACACTTTTTGAACAAAAGTCGCTTCATTCCATCATGCTTCCTTTTGTTACAACATTTTTACAACAAGGGTACAAGTTTTACGTAAAATAAAACCGCCTAATAATGTACAATATGCTACAACTACTAGTAAAAAAGGCAAATAAAGTAGGAACATCTCAGGTTTCAAGTGCAAGAATAAGGGCCCTCTTTGCCTCTTCGGCCGAGAAGTCCTCGCACCATCTCCGCCAAAGACCACCATCGAATCAGAGTCAGCTGGCCCTCGCAACCCTTCTCAGATCACCTCCACCTCGTAACTGCACTCAGAGTCCTTCTCCCGCCTGCAGATGTCTCGACCGAGGATGCGCGGATTCCTCCTCACCGGACTCCTCTTCTATGATATGTGCTTTGCCCGCCTCTGCGAGACGATTCTCTCCTGCATCCTCAAGAAGTCCTAGATGGCCCAGCTTCTCAGAAAGCCCAGTGGTCTACCATGGCCCAAAGATATATCTAGAGGCATTTGAAAAGGAAGAGGACAATTTGAGTACATTAGCTAAAGTATGTATATCCCGATGCAGATATAAGAAAATTACATAGAGTGGGTGTATGCAGACACAAAGATATGAATGTGGTATATGTCGATGTGCTCAACACATACAAAGGAATCAATGCAAAGGAAATGTTCAAGTTCAAAGATGTCATTAGAAGTATGATAAATGCAAGAAAATTAAAGAGTACCGGACGTTGATGACGGATACCGCGCCTTCTCCGCAAGACCATGCCTCGAGTGAGGCCACCAACCCAAGTAACCCCTTGGTATACTTTGTAGTGCAGATGTAAATGCAAGACATCGTGAGATGAATGAATGACTAAATATTTGAGTGATAAATCAAAACTATAAAGCATACCGGTGCTAATCAAGGTCTCGACGGATGGGTGATCCGCATAGGTGGCTCTATCGAATTGCAGTAGGAAGTCCCAGACGCCATCCCGTTAGCTCACCTAATATCCGCCATCCAGGTGAGGATAAGTTTGGGAATCATGGGACCACCAAATTTCCCCTCTAGATGTACCAAATTCTACTAGTAGAAGAAAATGTCTCGCCCTGCGAGTTTCGAGGATGGCATACCACCGCATTCTCCTCAAGGAGTATGGACACCGCTGGAAAGGCATCAAGTATGTGACGGTGGTCACAGAATCCCCGCCCTCAAAGTGTAGCAACATCGCCGATGTGTTTCAGCATGGCCCTGCTGATGCTCCGAGGAGGAGCCTATCAACGGATCGCATATCGCCTAGGGGTGCCGAGGGAACGCTCGCCGGCGGAAGCCCATAGTCTGGCGCAGAAGTGGTCCCCAGAACCAGTTCCCACCGGCCGCCCTCAAATGTAATCCTATACCGAGAAGAGGCCCATGCCCCAAAGAACCAGAATCGGCATCTCTACCAAAGGCACCCAGGTCGCCAAGTGATCTGCGGATAACCAAAGGTATAAGCCGCTTAAAAAGTCGTGAATGTGCAAGATAAATCAAAGATGAAAAACATGGAGAACTAAGAGTTCGATTACCTCTCGGCACACCGTTTCAAAAATCGCCAGAGGTATGAGAGTCTCGAGGTCTCGGCCGAGCATCGCCCTAAAAAAACGAGTGAATACGGAGTCAGGAGAGGCGCCACCTCAAGCTCAAGGGCTAGCGCCGGAAAGTATGCGAAGACCCATAACTGTGGAAAACGAGGCAAAAGCCATCAGAGAATACAGAATGCTGAGCGCAAAATGTGAATACAGGATGTACAGAGAATACAGAATACTTAGTGTAGAATGTGAATACAGAATGTACAAAGAATGCAGAATGCTGAGAGTGGAATGCAAAAGTATGTAATGTAAAGTGCCGTGCACAAGATACGATAATGAAAAAACAGAATGTAAATCAAGAGGGCGAAGTACCTCCCAAGTTCTCCAAAGAGTCACGACTATATTCCCCTGCTCTGCGGGAGGTCACGCCATATAGCAAGAGAGTGAGCCAAACCGGCGCCACCCCAATCATATTGCCGACTGATGAGGTCTACCAGGGCACTCCAGAGATATAGCTCGACGATGTTCCTCTATCGGCAAACAGAGTGGTCCCAAGAGGAACATCAAAAATCCCTGCACTGGCTACCTCCTTAGAGTCTCTGCACTCTCTCTCAAGTATGAAAAACTGTATACCGGACTCGCTCAAGATCTATCAACTGTGGGTGAGCTCCCACAGATATATCCAGCGGCTCCCACTCGCCCATATCCTCATCACAAGGGATCGCCCACCTCCTATATCAAGGCCTCACAAAGACAAAGAAAGTTTAACGGGTCATAGTCATGTCCCCTGAGCAGAGAATGGAACAAGTTGGTGGTATCCCACCATCTCTCCACAAGTGCCCCATCAAAGTCCTCGCTAACTGGTAGCTTAGATATCCCAATACAAAAGGGTCCGAACCGCCTAGTCAACCTAATCGCTAACAGCCTCCGAGCTCTCGATACCACTCCCTCGCAAAGATGGAGTCAGATCCTCGTAACACGGGAAGACACCTTATTCATGATAAATACATGTATCTGGGCCAAAATGAAATGAATAAGTGTCGGCAAATGAAATGAATAAGTCGCGGTTCAACTTTCAATGAAATATGTGTGCTGCGGTTCACAATCAAGATTTGGGTTGCGTGTTCGTAAATTCAAAGTTTGGGCTGTATGTTCAACTTTCAATGATAGGTGTGGCCGATGTTCACAATCAAGATCAAAGTTTGGGTCATGGTTCAACTTTCAACGAGCGCCGTGTGTTCACAATCAAGATCTGGGTATGTGGTTCAAATTAAAATTTGGGCCGTGTTCAACTTTCAATGAGTGTCATGTGTTCACAATCAATATCCTGGGCAGGTTCGAGAATTCAAAGTTTATGTGGTTCAACTTTCAACAAGTGTGTGTTGCGGTTCACAATCAAATATGGGCACGCGTTCGTAAAGTCAAGTGATTGAGCTGTGTGTTCAAGATGCAAATGTATCACCGTGACATAGACTAAGTATTCGTGATTAACGTGGTACTAGGAATGAGTAGAAATATGGTGTGTGAGTCCGTTCAAGACGAGCAGATAAGCATGCATAGCGAAAGCGGGAAATGCACAAAAAATGCAGAAAATGTAAAAAGTGAAGTACATACCTCCTGTGCCTGATGAGAGAGATGAGACTCCAGCTTCCGCAACAGCAAATCCACAGGTGCTCGAGCATCGAAGTCGATAAAATGATAGAAACGCCTAGAGAGGATATGCGCTTGAGGGTCGATGACTTTTGGGATTAATGGCCGAACCCTCGGGTGTAAAGACATGATGTCTGGATCACCTCTGGCACCTGGAGAACCTCCGCCATGGGGAAAATGGCCCGCCATCTCAAGAAATCTGCAAAAAGGAGCAAAAGTGAGCAAAATGAGCCAAAATTGGAAAAAGTCAACAAAAGTCAACTCTCAAGAAAAAATCTTCCAAATGTTGAGACAAACTTACCTCAAGTGATGAAAATGGGAAAAGAAGTCTAAATCAAATTTTAATCTGCTCAAAGTGAAGAAAATTGAAAGCCAGAAACAACTTTATGGGCGTTGGAAAACACGTATGAAGCGCAACTGAGAGAGAAATGGTCTAGGAAGGAGGAAGGCAATTTCGATCTGAAGTTATGAGCAAAAGTGTTTGGCTTTGTTTATTTAAAGAAATGAGGGTGAAAAGACAAAATTGTCCCGTGATTTGCTAGGTGGCTCACGGCCACCTTTTTGGTAGGCCGACCACCCCTTGCACTTCAAACCTGGTCGACAGCCTCCAAGGACCCCAAACCTGGTCGGTGGTGTTCCCAAGATGGTCTCCAAGGTCTCTGCAAATTTTGGTAGTGATCTGAGTCCCCAAGACCGAGAAAGTACAAGAAAAGTGCACATTTCAAGGCGAAATCCTCCACGGGAACTTTTAACTCCAACTTTCGACGCCATGGTTTCATCGCCACTCGTCAAGAGCAAGGTGTATCCTTTTTGAGTATGTTGGACCCATCCGGGAGGTAAACCGAGGTCGCGATTGAGTCGCGACTCGTTTAAACTTGCATTTCTTTTGCTCGTTGTTTCGTCAAACATGCATTCAAATTTGCACTTATCTCGCATTGTTATGCATGTCACTTGCATTCTCATGCATACCACTTGCATTGTTGTGCATCGTTTTACTGGTATTGTCATACCCCATCGATTAACTTGGCGCTGTCAAGACATTTCTTCTCGTGATTACATGCACTTTCCCACCGGCACCATGTTTTTCAAGGCTCGATGTAAGGTTGAACATATGTTGCCAACTATGTTATGCTTGTTAAGTTTCTCTTTTTGCAGTAACCATATTGTATGTACGGTTCATTTGAGGTCAAAGCACTGCATTTAACGCCGCATGGTATTGTATCTTCTCCATGTAGAGATGTGGCGAGAATTGAATAATTCTCCGATTTTTTAAAAAACTACATGAAATGCGCTTGCATTCTTGCTAAAACCTGCTATGCTTATGCTTACATTATAGCTTGTCGCTTTTGCATGATCATGAGTTATATCCCGCTTTGTGCATATCATTTGCATCTTGCCCTCTGTCCTCAGGCATGCTTATGGGTACATCTTTGTTATCTTGCCTGTTTGTCTAAGTCTTCTACTTTGTCAAAAATGAGTCGCTCTAGTTTTTGACATTCACTCCGCCACGCATGACTTCGAAGTTCTGTCAAGGAGGGCAATCAGAGACACCCCATTTTGATCGACCTTAAGACTCAGACGCCACCACTTGAGCGCCGATGATGTTGCATATTGTGCTCGCTTCCGAGGTTTCGTGGTCTCACCGCAAGCCTTGCCTCCTGACTTCGGCTCTTTTTGTGGTTTTGTCTTGCCATAACCTGGATCCGTTTCTCTGCTTTCTTCTCGAAGGAGGGAGAGGTCTCTAGACTATCTCAAGAGTCAGAGGCTACGCTTTCGTGGTCGTAGCCATTTTTCCCGCTTGAGGCCAGCTCGATTTTGAAGTCAGGCGCATACTTCGGGACCACCTAACTACCTCAATTTGCTCCAGTTATTGGCACACACCTTGTTTCCTCTCCCTAGAGGGACACTGTGGCCCGGGAGACCACCTTCGTGGTCATACGCCACCTCCGGCTTAATCGCTTTCGGGCCCATGGTCATGCTGCTTTGGCCCCGAACCATCGTTTTGCATCCGTCTTGGTCCATTTTTGGTAGGGACCCTATTTTCATTGTTAGGGAGGTAGTAGTATGGTGGGAGGCCACCTTTTCCCCTGAAAAACCAATTTTCTCATTTTCTCATTTTCTCTCTCCTAAAGCCGATTTTTCCTGGATGTAAATGATTTTCTCACTTTTGAGCCACATTTTCTCGCTTTTCATACCACCATTGTGTTGTGCTCATCCGGGAGGCCACCAATATGGGTAGGCTAACCAAGAATTCATCTTGACCCTTTTGAACCTTGCTAAAAAGTCGGTTTTCTCTCATGGGTCACTTTTTCCGGTTTTTCACCATACAACCGTGTTTCACTCATCTAGAGGCCACCTTTTGGGGTGGCCGTCACAAGATTTCTTCTGAATTTTTAACCCGGGGTTGGCCGACAGGGGAGTGGCCGCACCACTTGAATCGCCTACCGCTTTTGCTTTTTGTTTCTTCAATGCATCACAACTGGTGCCGCTGTGAGATTTGGACCATCCTCCATACACGTATGGAGGATATGTGAGGTCTCTTTGAGATATTTTAGAGCCTCTCCTCTATAAATGAGAGGCTTGTCTTCCATTTCAAGGGTTCAACAAAATTTGCTTATGCATATACCTCCACCTCCATAACTCACTATTCCAAGCTCCAAACCCTAGTTTTCTTGCACCATTTGCACACCAACCCTTAGCCTACCACCTCCATCATCCATTCCAGCACTTTGGGACTGATTTGAAGGGGTTGAAGGTTCACCAACTTGTCCAAAAGCTCCCTGCCTTCTGTGGTTTCAAGGGTAAGTACCTATTTCCTTAAACTTGCATTTTTTTATGCCATTGATTAGCCTTATTTGCAAGCATTTCTCGACTTGGTCATAAACTAAAAGTGTCATATTTTGAACTCCTCTTAAAGATTGTAAGGACACTTCTTCTCGCTTGAGGCCTCCTATACCCTTGCATGCTTTATCCCTCTTTTTGTAGGCTTATTTAGCATCATATCTTAGTCTTACTTGTGAGCATTTTTCAGATTTTTCATAAACTAGAAAAAGTTTCCTTTTGGGCTTATAAACATGTTTACTTAAGGTCACTTCTCTCGCTTAGGGTCATCTCCCCCTTTCATGCTTTATTTCTTCATGTTTTGAGCTATGCATGGAGCATTTGCATTGGCCTTGAGTTGTCTCTTTAGCCAATGAAATCCAGCAGATTTTCAGTGGCTTAGATGTGCATTTGAGCTTCAAATCATAGAGGGGTGACCCTCTCACCCTTCATTCTCTTTTTTACTATTTTTTATTGGCCTTCCAAAGAACCCCTATTTTGCATGTTGTGAAGTCACTTTTCAGCATCATTTTGTGAGTTTAAGGTCTGCCTAAGCTCCGTCAAGAGCCCATTTTTCCATATTTTATGTCTATGATGCATATGTAGAGCAATCCCATTCAAGGCCTTTCAAAGGAGCTTTTACATGTTTCCTAGACTGATTTCAGAGCCTATTTGGTGGGTTTTAGGGCTGTCATAACTTGGCTCTGAGGTTTTTTTGTCTTTTGTTTGTCCATCATATAGGTGTAGAATATCCCTTGCATGGCCTTCAAAGGAGCCCCTCATTTTGCATGTATCAATCGAAGTTTCAAGTATTTAAGCATATTTTGGCATGAAATGCTTATGTATTTGGTTGGTTGGGTGAGCCTTCATATGCTTCATATAGTTGTAGAGAACAACTAATGGTTCACTAGCTTTCTTTGCATGCTTTGTGGACCCTTGATGTTAGCACTTTTGGCCATACCTTAAATCGATAATATGCTTATTTTGGACTACCCTAGCCTATTTTTTAGGCCTCATGGTCGAATGATGTTTGTTTTGCATGCTTATAGTTCAACAATGATGCTTAACTTTGAGTTTTGTGTCCATTGCATGCATAAAATAGGTGTGTCTATGTTTTGAGGTCATTTTTCATCATATTTCAGAGCTGGTTTGAATGCCATATTGCCATGTTTTCATCTCTTTATGTTTGAGAGTTATGCAATGCTCTTTGTTTACCGACCAATGAATGAGCTTCATTTTCATGCATGTCGAGCCATCATTTAGGCCAATTTCCCACCTGCTTCAAACCTGCCTCAGGGTCTGCTTGGGGTTGGTTTTGCCTTTGGTGCATTGCTTTGGGTACTCTAGTGTAACGACTTCACTAGTTTTACCCGCCCCTAGCTTGCATAGTGTGCCATGTTTGCATGATTCGACCTTGTTTATCATGTTTCAAAGGTCGAAATTGCATGTTTGTATGCCATCTTTCATCCCTTGCCATGCTTTGGTAGAGTGGCATTTGATGTCTTAGGTTCGGTCTCAGATTCGCAGCATGTGTGCACACTTTTCTATTGTCTCATTTTCATCCAAAGGCCACCGGCGCGAGTGTGGCCGAGGTCCACTCATATTGGTGTAAGTCCATCTTGCATTTGTGTATGCCATTTTAGTCCATAGCATTGTGTATGCTAGGTTGCATGTTAGTGCATTGTGCATGCCACGCCATGTCACGCCGTGGTATTGTGTATGCCATTTTAGTCCGTAGCATTGTGTATGCTAGGTTACATGTTGCTGCATTGTGTATGCCATCTCATTTGCATTGTGTTTGGAGTAGGGTTTAGTCCAAACACGAAACGAGGGACGCCGTACTCAAAGTGACTTAACGTGTCTCAATTCTTGTCACGACAATTCTGATTATCCATGATGGAGTCTAGGTCTTGTTGTGTTTATATGTGCATTCATTTCACATCGAAGTCGCACAATTCGACTCCTCTGCCATCATGCATCGAGATGCATAATTGCGGCACGAGGATCGAGGCATGATACATATGAGCGGCGTGAAAAATACTTTGTCATGCTCTTTCTTGCTCTCTCAAGGTAAATGAATCGTAAATCAACAACTTCCTAAAGCCTTGCACAAAGATTCGGATTAAGTAAACAGAGGCTTAATCGGGCATCGCAATGAATTTTCGCGCAAGGCAACCCGAGCATGCATCATTCATCATTCGGAACAGAGCCGAGGCGGTCCATAACTTGCATGCTAATTTATCCGCTTTCCTAGTTAATTTGTTAATTAATTAGGTTTTTTTATTTATTCGGACTATAATTATTATTCGAATCAGATATTTATTCTGATTCTCCGAGCGAGGGCACAATTGTAATAAGTGTGCGCAGTGTGTGATGTATGTCTTCCAACCCACGTTTTTCTCCTTTATTTACCAAATTATGATGGTTAGATTAGACATATTTCAATTAGCATACTTATGCTCGCATGTTTGCATCCATTCATCCGCTCTTGCATGCACCGCTCTACAAGATCATACTAACCGCATTGTATTTCAATTCCAAGTTGAATACGTGTTAGTCAGAGCATCATGATATGCCATCTTAGAATAACCGAGCCTATCTTAGTTGTGCTTGTATGTGTTGTATTAGGCATCTCAAAGATAGTTAGGATTCATGCATGATTTCTAATTAGCTTCTATTTTGGCCAGTACTTGGTAGTGTTTATGCTTTTAGCATCTTTGCATGAGTGCGAGTGATCGCCATGATAGCATGCTACCATGAGGCTATGTGCTTATGTGATATAACCCTCAATGCCCGTGGGTGAAGGTTGGTTATTTGATTGGAACAATTCATTGATCGCGAAGTTTTAAGCCCACTTGAGAGTGGCAAAATCATGGTTTTTAAGCTCAATTGAGGGTGGCAAATCCACGCCTTAGCTCATTTAAGGGTAAAGACCATCAAATCATTTTCAAAATAAACAAGCATGAAATGTTTTGTTCCAACCTGCATTTATCCAGTTTATACTTGTGGGTCAGGTATCACATAGTAAATCTAGGCTAATAACCTAATAGGAACGCATAATGTTTTCAAAACTCGATATCATGGTTAGTAGAGGCTCGATCTTTGATCGTGACGGGGTGCTCACGGCGACTTTCCCAATCGCACTCCAAGTTCCCTTGAGCCGAGGCAACTTTGGTGATGACTTTTACACGTGGCCTTAGGCAATGAGTCGGTTTCAAATTTCCCAAAATAAAATATTTAGGTGGCGACTCAGATTCCGCAAAACAATTCATGTTTGGCACTTCTTTCAAAAAAATCTGCTTTTGAAAACGATTTGCTTAATTTTGACTCTTTAATGATTCATCTGCCTTGCATTGTATCATGAGATTAGATACAGGACTGTGACATTGAGTCCTCGAATCGAGTGAGCCCAAATGAACAAAACGGATTTCTCCCGGACGCTCGGGACGCTTACACAAAGATCCATAATTAACATGTCCTACTCAAGCAAGTAAAAGAAAATGTATTTTTATTAATAATAGAAAGTACAACACTATTACATTCATTTTTAAAAGCCATCAACATGTAACATTTTCTTACATACTCTGCTTTTGGTAAATATAAATTTGTTGCTCTAAAAACAGCCTAAACCCGCTTTTGCCTCAATAGATCTGGAGACAAGATTCTTCCAATGTTCAGCATATGCAAAGACATTGTTGAGCGCTAATTCCTTCCAGTACGTTATCTTTAAAATAACTCAGTCTCTTGTCCTTCAACTTTAAAAAGTCGCAGGAGTTGTCCATGAACAGCTTGTTTTCCATTGTCCACCACAAAATAGTATGAGGAGAACATCTTTTGTTAAAGATAGATGCGACGAGTGGCTCCGTGTCCACCCATCATTCTTTGAGATTTCCAACAAGGTTAGCCATGGAGATAACAATTAAAAGGTTTATGTCATCAACACCAATGGAGATTCTCGTCCGCTTTGGACATTGGTCAAGCAAGTTTCTTGCTTGACTTCATTTACCTTTGCGCTTTGCTACGACAATCTTGGGTCCGATGTCTCTTTGTCATAGATGTAGCATTTGCCATTAAACTTAAACTTTTTGTGTCCTCTCCCTTAGAGCCTTGTGAGGAACTTTCTGTCCGCAAATTTGCATTTCTTCGCTTTGTAAAAACATGTTCCACCATATTGGCCTTTGACTCCATAGGATGCTTTCTAGCCCCGCTTTCTAAGAAATCCGGTTGTCTTCCTCAATCCTTAAATGCACAATCAATTCCTCCAAAGTCATTTATTTGCTTTGTGCTTTGAGATAGTTATTGAATTCCTTCAAACCTTTGGTAACTTTTTCAATTAGGTAGAAACTTAGAAGGACTCGCTTAGTAACATGCCTTTTGCATGATGTCATGCATCAAGTTGGAGATCTTGAACTTGGTCGATCATGGTTTTTGAATCAACTATTATAAATTTAGAAATTTGCCCACCATAAATTTCTGTTTTGAGCCAAGATTCTTCGTTTTGTATTTTCTCTAACGCATTCTTACTAATTCCTTTGTCGCCTTGATAGGGCTATAGACATTGTACAATGTATTATCAAGCCCATTCAAGATGTAGTTATGCAAAAGAAAATCTATATACGTTTCTAAGCATCGATCACACCATCCACTTGTCACCGGCTTTCATTAATCTTTAGAGTAGAGCATCCTTATGAAGGAAACGAGCCGCATCTCGAGTAGTATAATAGAATAGCTTTTCCACTGCCATATTTTAAAGTCTGTTCCTAAGAACTTTTCTAGCTTTTTCCCGTGATTCAATCGGAGCACATCGCCGTAATAAGAGAAGGGGCTTGCATCAGAATAACAACAATTCGCCATTGATCAGAGGTTTGAAAATGAAACAAATGAAAATTCGTGATAAAACGTAAATTTTCTCCGACCGTCTTAAGATTGTTAGAACAATCTTGTAAAATAATAAAACTAAAATGGCATAAAAAATAAATTACTTATAGATTTTCTTCTAACGTAAACAAAATAGCAAAATAATAATCAAGTTGAGTGTATGATACCCCGTCAAGTAGACGCATTCGGCCAATGTACTTACAAATTAATAGCGTTATCTCCCACAATACGATGATCAAGAACATAGACCGTAGTAAATATTGGCAAATAATCTGCTTCCAGAATCTAAACCTCCTAGTTCTCAGAACTCTCTTAAATCTCTTATAAACTAATATGCACTCAAATGCGTGAAAGTAAAAAAAATGAGAAACAAAAATGGAATGATTGAATCTTTGGCCGGAGAATACTCTATTTATAGGCATAGTGGTGCTCCTGCTCGTATGGCGCGTAAAAACCCTCATGAATAAGTATGAATTTGAATCGCTAGAAAAATGAAGGAAGATGATCGAAGCATATTTGAATTTTCAATTTTCCTCAAGAAAAATTTTCAATTAACGTTCGGAAATTTAAATTTTCCCACAAAATTTGCAATCATTCAAATGAATTTTGTCCAAAAAATTAAAGGTTGGACCCAACCCATAACCCATATCATGTACCTACGCCTAATTCGACGTGGTTCGCCAAAACAGACATCTGTAATAGCTGGACTGCCGCACAGGTGGTGGATTTAGTCAAACCCACTTTTATCCATAACTCCCTATCTCATAAAAACTTGGGGTGCCCCTTTGGGGCTCATCCAAGTATGTCAACCTTGAGTTTGTATACCATGTAAACTCTCTTCTTGTTTCTATGTAGGATAACCCCAAAATAAGGTAACCCATATTTAACTCTTTCAATTTCCTATTTCATTTAAATCAAAACAACGCTAACTTCGCCTTCATCCATAAATGGTTTTGACGAATAGACTTCAACGTAGACTTACCGTAGGATTCAGCTTACTGCAGTGACAAGGAACACGCCACCACTCGTACAGAATGCCCACCCTTAAAAGACGTGGTGGATTCCTTTACTTTAATTTGGGCTCAAAGTTGGCCCAAAATAAGCCTATAAACCAAATTTTCCAACATGAACTCCATCATGAAAAAGTTCAAAAAGTTTTGTCAAGATGATCTAAGGTAAGATGATTCGAATTGAATGTCAAATCGCTTTGGACAAACTCTTACAAATGTTAGTTCAAAAAACTCTTACAAATGTCAAAAGGAAAGATGTTTCAACAACCTAGCAACTCCCATCAACCTTATTCAAATTCCAAGCAATATTTCACATACTCATCGAGCAAAGACAATACCCAAAGTAGTTGTTTTATGTCAAAACTCAACTAGTTTCAACATCTCCTTCTTCACAATATATCTCATTGATGTGCCTCGACAACCTAATCCTTCCATAGTAGACGCGAACATGCCATCCAAAGAACAACAAGACCCAAGTCCATGAAATCTTGAGACGCCTTATAACTTTCAAAATCTCTAAAGAGTGGTAATTAACTTGTTAAACGCAAATCCATGGTCTGGATCTTATAGGTTCAAATTGGCAAATCGATTGTCGCCACTCTATGATTCAACGACGCTTTCAAATCGCCATCTTATCAATTCGCAAGTTGCGGTTCTTGGTGTCCACGTCACATCCGCCCAAAGAAAGGAGATCTCAGGTGGTCAAACATAAATTAGACATCGGCATCCACGCAGACAGCCTAAACTCTTGACTTCAACAATCAAAATGTTGATGCAATTGTTCACATCACCTAACAAGATCTCACCTCTAAGAAGTTATTCGACAATATCTCCTCAAGAGAGGGTCAAATGTCAAGCTTAGCATCATAGTCGTAGTCAAAAAGTTATATAATAGTAATAAAAAACAATTTTGTTGTGCAAACAAAAATCCAACTAAAAAACTATAAAGGATCAAGTATAAAACATTCAACCAAATCACAATTTGAAAGAGTCGAATGAAGATAAAGAAAGTTGTACCAATTTATGGCATCAGGTACGCTTAAGACGATCATGGTTAAGTTTCAACCTAGGATCGCTGGTCATAAAGACATATAAAGCAAGGCCATCATAAGGAGAGTTATCCATAAGATATAAATGAGCATGGTCCGAGCAATATCTCGCTCCGATTTAAATTATTGGCAAAAACCCATTTCGGACCTAGCTGTTAATAAAGAAGTGGGTCTTACTAGCCCTTTTGGGCTACTAGTTCAATGTTCATACGTATTTAAATCCAAGTAAAGAATAGAAGGCCTCAAACCCATCAAATTTAACTCAAATAAGTTCTGATTACACCAACACCAAGTGATGAAGACCAAGAGCTGAAAAACAACATGATGTACATAACTCCAAGCACTGGATATTGACTAGAGGAATAAACTCTACATGTTAGAAATAGGCTTTGCCAAGATAAACAAATGATGCCCAATCTTAAGCATTCAATAACAACCATTCATTCGGACATTTAATTCCATGTTCTAACGCAATCACAATAAAGCTCGACCATAATGACATTTAGTTGCCAAAGTCATCACACCATAAAGAAAAGTAATTGTGTACAACATTATGTCACCATTTTCAGACTCAAGACAACTTGCCATTTACATACAAAAGAGTTCACCATAGGCCCAAGTCTTAAACTTGGAAGCAAAAAATGTATAAACTCTAGCTCTACTAAGCACATGAAACATTAAAGAACTAAAAAAGCTCCGGCTAGGCTAGGGACACTAAGACGGAGTAATCCTTAGTTGAAGCCAGGTGCATTAGAAATTGAGTAAAACCCTGCTGTTATTAAGCATCAAAATTGAGTAAGCCCTAACTCTGAGCTAAAGTTACATCGTAAATTTCAGTAAGCCCTAATTGATTTAGGTATCTATAGACATCCCATTTTGACTAACCCCTAAGATTTTGGGCACTTGGTAAGCCTCCCAGGATGAAATGGTAATTATTTCATCTTTGGAATGTTTAAAGTTGTTTTAGAGTTATTGTATCAACTTGTTTTAGCCAAAAAATTGGCTTTTTAAGTTTAAAATGACCATTTTATCCATGGATTTGTTTTTAGCCAAAAACTAACTTTTTGACCCCGAGAAAGAGAGAAAAGCCCAATTTCCTTTTCTCAAAATTAATGGCAAGATTTATTAAAAATATTGATCAAAGAGCAATTCGGGCTTACTGGGCCACAAGCAAGTCAAGAGCACGAGACCCTACACTTGTGCAGCATTCGTGAGGCCTCATGTACCAAGGCAAGTCAGATGCGGCAAGACATCCAAAGCCAGCTTTGGAAACTCAATCTTAGTGGTATTTATGGAGCGAGGAGGCAAGAGGAGATAAACTTCCTAGAAGGGTTCTAGAACCTTCGCCTCGCTTATAAAAAGGACCTCTCCTCCATTTCAAAACTACTAACAACTTGAGAACTTTTTGAGTGAGTTTTAGAGCTATTCTATATGTATTAGTTGCATATTAGGTCATATTTAATTTATGTAATGCATGTACCAGCTGGATAGTGGCAAGCAATACGTAAGTCCCTCTCAATCTCCATAGCATGTGCATGTCCTGGTTGCATTGTTTTTCAATAACCTAAGTTATATGCTTTTTTCTCGTCAAAATTGGTTGTTTTGAGGATTTTCAAAAAATATTGTTTATTTTGGATTGAGTCTATAGCCATGAATCATGAAAAGTTCTCTTTTGGAAAGATCATCATTTTTTTTTTTTTTTGAAAAGATATGGCTTTATTCTTTAAATCCAAAATGAATGATACTTATTTTATTCAAATCATCTAGTTCATAGGTTAAGGAGGTTTTTAGGTCTAATAAATTGAATTTCTCGGGAATAATTAACTACTAAAATCATAAAATAGAAACCTAGTAGAGGCCAAGCTTCAGATTGGGCAAAAAAGGTATTATCATTCAATGACTCTTCCCTTTTGTACTCTAAGCTCTTGAACCTAGAAAATTTTTTTGTTATTGGGCCCTTAACTTAGTTTTCATTGTTAAATGTTTCTTAATTTCCCTTCAAAATCAAGTAGCAAACCTTTATTTGTCAAAGTGAGTTGATATAACATTTGTGTGGGAAATCCAGCTCAGACTCAAAAAAAAG
The DNA here is from genome assembly GCA_025200525.1 of Camellia lanceoleosa. Classification (NCBI taxonomy): domain Eukaryota; kingdom Viridiplantae; phylum Streptophyta; class Magnoliopsida; order Ericales; family Theaceae; genus Camellia; species Camellia lanceoleosa. Next base: position 13,484 of record JANUSC010000757.1, on the reverse strand, counting down.
GCACTACCACTTCACATTGAAAAAATTGAGTAACTTTCTAGTTTATAGCCAGGCATCGAATTGAACAGTAAAGCCCTAGCCGAAAGCTAGGCATCAAAATCGAAAGTAGCCCTAGTCGAAGCTAGGCATTGAAAATTAAGCAAAGCCCCAGCTGTAGTTAGGGTATCGGAAATTGAGTAAGCCCCTAACAGCTAGGCATTGAAAATTTAGTAAGCCCTCAGCTGTTAGGGCATTGAAATTGAGTATGCCCCAGTCAAGCTAGGCACTTTAAATTGAGTAAGCATTAGACACACTAGGCATCGAAATTGAGTAAGCCTTTAGTCAAGCTAGGCACTAAAAATTGAATAAGCCCTAGTTTGAGCTAGGCATCAGGGGTGCTAGAGTCAACCCTAGTCTTACTAAGCATTGAAAGTGATTAAGTTCTAGTCTTACAGGCATCGAATACTAAAATCTGGCTATGACCTCAACCCGCTCTTCAAACATGATGGAGAGATAGTGATCTACCAAGAGTCCTTGACTACCAAAGGCCTAACTAAACAAAAACCAAGTTAGACTCATGAATATAATTGGGGTAAAATCTTGTTTTAAGTTATGGAAGCTTATTAATTACTTTAATGGAGTCCATTAAATTCATTTGAAATATCCATTTAGAGCAATGCTTATCTATATGTAAATGAAACATATATCGTTCTTGATTAAGCATATATATTTACAAAGGATAATAACATATACAAGACTAATTACAATCCTTTTATAGGAGAGAGGATCGGAGCCATTGCCTAGTGAATAGTAATAAAGTAAAGCAAGAAATGAATGAACATCAAAATCTTTTAACAAAACATAAAGATAATTCATAATTTGAACATAATGTAACTTGAGCATGAATAATTCTTGACTTGTAAACATTTACATAGCGATGAACATTCCAAAGATATTGGCATGAGTCCTCGATAAAGATATTAGGTATAAATCCTCGAAAAGACGCATTTATCGACTTGAACCCCCAAAGAAGGTTATACCCAATTTAAACCCCCGATAAGGTCATACTCTCTAAGGATGTCATCTAATACATAATACAAAAATATAGGATGTTCATTCATAATCGTAATCATAGCATAGCTTTCTATAAACATAAATAAGTTTTGTATTTGAAATATAGTTTATTAAACACAGCTGGCCATACTAAATTACCACCTAAATGGCTCTTGAAACAAGGGTTTCTCCTCTAACATGCTTCAACCTACACAAACAAGCATACAAACATTGATAAACCGAAATGCAAAATGAATATGTCAACTTAACTTCAATTTTATTTCTTAACTACTTTACTTTTAAGTTGGTTTCAAAGCCTTAATTAATCCTATTTTAGGTCTCAAAAGAGTATAATGAGGTCCTGCATCAAAACGGTTAAAAAATGATGAAATCGTAAATATGCCTTGCAAACCCGGCTGCAGGTAGCAATTTAGTATAGAAGCTTGTAAAATTCGCCTTCTTATGGATTCGTGCAAAGGACTCCATCGAGCATAGTGTAAATTCAATCCACTCAGACGGAATTTATGGCCATCCTAAAAGCTTATTTCAAGTAGACAAAACGGATTAGTGTGTGTTCTTGGTGTTTTCTTCCATTCTTTTCCACCCAAAGCTTCAAATCATGATATTTCAAGTCTCAAACATAAATTAATGATAGAAAATCCATGGAAAAACATTTGTATAAAAGATTTCAACGCCCAAACCTAATCAAAACATGATTTTCACATCAAATCTCCAAAACCTATTTTAATTTCCAAACCATTCTTTTATTCTTTCAAAGAATGAATTCAAACATACAAAACTCCTAAAAATCTTCATGAAAACATGAGGGTTCATTTTATGCAACAAGAACATCACAATCAAGATCCAAATGGCAAGAATCTTAGCTAGGTTAGCTTGTTTCCTAACTTTTTCATCTCTTTTCTACTCTTTTCCTCATAACTTCATTACTAACCCAAATTAATCCTAACTTCTTCTCAATCTTAGATGGTAGGTGGGATTACTACAAGATTTAGGGTTGAAATCTTACCTTAGATTGATCAAAGATAAACTTTTGGTTGATTTCTCACAAGTTTTCTCTTTATCTCTTTTCCTATTCTCTTCTCTTTCTCTTTTCTTTATTCTTTCTCCCTTTCCCTAGCTCCTTCTCTTAGTTTTCTAAAGTGCATTTCCTTCATCTTTTGGTTTTATTGAGGTAGAGAGTGATACAGGTTGGTTAAGACAAAATAAAGCAAAATGTATACCGCTTCACCTATACGTATGCTTCATCAATTCTCTAATCTCACAATTAGTTTAGTTAGTCAATCTTAGTTATAATTAATCAACATTAGCCTTCTAATTAATCAAGGTTTATCTTAATTTGGCTTAGCTTAATTAATCTTACTTAATTAACGCCAATCATGTTTAGTACAAAAATGACATATAGTATGAAAATGATAAGCACATTGTCTAGGATATAGTTTATTCCTATCTTGCTTAACCCGCCATTTGTTGTGTTCCGTGATTCGAGTTGTATAGTTCCTAAATAGTGATTCATATCTTGTTTTTATTGTCTCCCTTTATTTTGGTTATTTCAAGGGGTTGTGTGTTTGGAATTGTAGTCAATATGTGTTAGTTTTTCCGTGCTTTATTACAAATTTTGTTCCTCCGCCAAGCCGCCATTCTCAAGGCGCCGAAAGTGGATTTGTCAATCCTTTCAAGATATTTTTTTCCAGGGCCTCGCAAATACTAGAAGAATGCATTGAACGCCGAGCGTGACAGAAATCACGCCGAGCTGGGTCTCCTTCGCTTCTACAAAACTTCGAAATGTGTATTCCACGCTCAAGCTTCGCTAAGTTTGTGCCCAAGCTTAAACTTTGTGTCCGAGACGCTCGAGCGCACTGCCATGTATAATGTCAAATTCGAGAAAAATGACATTTGAATCACTTTTTTCTTTTTCTCTCTCTCTAAAACTTTCTCAAAACCTGACGATTCACACATTCTCTCTCTAAAACTCACATTCTCTAAAAATTTCATCTAGATCCGCTAGATTTCCACCCTAGTGCCTTTTAAGAAAAATGTAGAATGCATCAAGATCTTCTATTTTGATCCGATTGTTAAAAGCGGGTTTCGGCTGCTCTTGGAGTCTCACTCTTGTCTAGTTTCATTTTCTTCCTTTTCGAGGTAGGATTTTTCTACACCTGTCATATGGTTTTTAGCTTAGTTATTTGTTATTGTGTAACAATGGTGGAATATAGGAGTAGTTTGATCAAACCTAGGATTTGGGTTCAAGTTGAAAAGAGGCCTATGTTAGGATGCATAAATGAATATGAGATCTTTAGTACGTAGGTTAATCTCTTGGGTTAGAAACGGGTAGATTTTAACCTTTGGATTGATGTTCTAAAAAGAGGGAAATTTGGCCCTAACATACCTTTGAATAATTATTTTGTATAAATAATGAAATTGTTGTGAGAAATGTGAAATTGGGATAAGTATAAATGAATGGTGAAGTTTGATTTGTTTAATCACTCACCCATGGAAATTTGATGAATTATCTCGTTATAAAGATTGTATATCTGCCGCTTAGAAATATCTATATTGGTCTATCGGTGTGAGGATAGCTTTGATCGTTGTAAAAATCACATGTGGATTAGGTGAATTGAAACTAGCCCATGGTTGATTATCATTGAATATGATCCTGCTGAAAAATACATTGTATATGTATGATTATTTAGTGAGGAAAAAGGAGATGTACTTTATACGTGTGATTATGTTTTTAAAAACATTACATATGCATGATTGTTTGAGAGGAGAAAGGGATGGACTCCATTATAATTAAGTCAGCTGTGAGTGTCTTGGGTAAAAGTCCCAAAATTATACATGACGGTGCCTAGTCCTCATCGGACAGTAAATATCCGTAAAATAACAATTGGTGTTTCAGATAGTCTACATTTACATGGGTCTCCATTTGACTTGATACGCTCGCATTTAATAATATCTCGGTGGAAAAATGGAAGTTTGAAGTGTTTATGTGTATGTGTTGTATGATTTGAAAACCACCCATTTGTAGCCCTCGGCCATGGAAATTAAGAAATAATGACATTGACTCATAAAATTGAGAAAGATAAATGAACGGAATATGAATTGAAGGAAAATGGATTATGATTTGAATTCTAGATCTTTCAATATACATATTTTGTGAATATTTTATCCTTAGGCATTGTATATGCACTTTATACTTATATCTCCTGCTAAACCTCATATATTGTGTTAGATGATTTCATTAGCTAAGTGGGTCACCCTATTTGGAAAAAACATTTTCGTAATGATAGCATGCCTCCACCATGCAAGCAATAGTATAGAAGGAACCTTAGGGAAGCAAGAGCTATTTAGTTTGTTCTATTTTGTATAGCCGTGGCTAAATTTGTATTTAGCCGGGTCATTCCTTTTGTTGTAATGTTAGGGAAAATCGATGAATTCCCCACAAGTAAATCAATCAATGGGAATAAAAACTAATGTGGAAAAATTAAATCAAAGGGCAACACAAGAATTTTTACGTGGTTCCCAATGTGAGGTACGCCCACTTGATCGTAAATCATTCCACTATCAACCAAATAAGTTCCAAACGACATAAACGAGACACTAATGTGTCTCACAAACCACCCTTAGGTGAATTCCAAATAATCACAAATAAACAAGAGGAAAGACCTCACCAAATAGATGAACCAAAATCTTCAACTCAGAGTTGAAGAAGACCCAAAATAACGAACCTCAATCAAATCAAGAATCAAAAAGCAACACAAATCAAACACTAATTCTTTGATTGATCAAGCACTATTTCATGCAATATCTTGGTATAGCAGCCGCACTTCTTCCTTAAGAAAAATACACCCAAAATATTATATATTGAAATCTAGGGTTTTGTAATCAAACCCCAATTGTATCCAAATTGATTGGCTCCACAAATATAATATATAAAAATATATTATACCTCACCAAACCAAGCCAAATTAAAACTCTTTTTCCAAAACCAATTGGGTCCCACACTCCAATAAGGAGGTATACCCAACAATCCTCCCCCTACGGACTTAGCTGGAGACATCAACCATACCCGCCAAAGTTCGACACTTTAAATGTTTGTCCTCGACAAAGTCTTAGTCAAGATATCCAAATATTATCATCCTGGTGAACCTTTTCGAAAGTTGTAACAATTTCAATCTAACACATCATTTAATCCAATGGTATCTCACATCAATGTGTTTCGATCTCGAATGAAAGGTAGAATTTTACTCAAGTGAATAGCACTTTGACTATCACAATAAAGCACATACTTTTCTTGCTTCAAACCCAACTCTTGCAAAAATTTCTTCAACCATAACTCTTTTGCAAGCTTCAGAATGGCAATAAATTCAGCTAGAAGTCGAGAGAGCAACACATTTTGTAATTTAGATTGCCATGCCACAGCCCCGCAAAGTCATCAACACCCCAAGTAGATTTCTAGAATCAACATCACCGCCATGTCAATCAGGAACCCATCAAGCATCGGCTTACCATCCCCAAAACACAAACACACCTTCAAGTCCTCAAGATATCTTAGAATCCATTTTATCGCCGCCCAATGTTCTTTACCCGGATTAGAGAGAAACGACTCACTCACACCAACGGCGTGAGCAATATCCCATTGTACAAACCATGGCGCATATCAAAGAACCAATCATCAAGCATAAGGAACTTTCAACATCTCTTCTTTTGTCTTTTCTCACTTGTAGGACATTGATTCGAATCTAAGTTTGAAGTGACTCGCAAGTGGACAACCAACCGCTTTGCTTTATCCATGCTGAACCTCTCAAGAACTTTCTCAATGTAGCTTTCGAGACAACCAAATCAGTCCTCTATGTATCACGTAACAATTTTCATACCAAGTATTTGTTTTATCGGTCCCAAATCTTTCATAGCAAAAGATTTACTCAACTCTAATTTCAACTTGTTAATCATGGTAGAATCTTGACCCACAATTAACATGTCATCAACATAAAGCAAAAGAATAATAAATTTACCATCCGAAAATTTTTCACAAACACACAATGGTCCAAGTGGTTTTAGAAAACCATTATTCATCATGAAAGAGTCAAATTTTGTACCATTGTCATGAGCTTGCTTGAGACCATACAAACTTTTCTTCAATTTGCAAACAAATTTCTTTCCCTTTTTCCACAAAACCTTCCGTTGTTCCATGTAAATTTCTTCTTCAAGATCACTATGAAGAAATGCGGTCTTCACATCAAGTTGCTCAACTTCAAGGTTCATACTTGCAGCCATGCCAAGTACAACCCTAATAGAAGACATCTTCACAACCCATGAGAAAATCTCATCAAAGTCAATACCTTTCTTTTGCCCAAAGCCTTTCACAACAAGACGACTTTTGTACCTCGATTCTTCCTATCATTCTTCAATTTGAAAACCCACTTATTTTTCAAAATTTTCCTCCCTTTAGGCAACTTCACTAAATCATAAGTGTGATTTTCAAGTATGGAATTCATCTCTCTTCCATGGCCTTTTTTCCAATCATCTTTCTTGCATGCTCAATTGTTTCTTGGTAGCTCTTCTGCCCCCTTGATCAAATCAACACAAATTCATTGGGAGGATACTTTCTTGAAGGTTGTCGGTCCCTTGTAGATTTTCTCAACTCGTTGTGGTGGCGGTTCTTGAGTTGATGCTCTTCCTCAATTTCGCTCAACTTCATTAGATTAGCATCATCCTCCACATCTTCAATAGGTGGTCAGACATCTCCCCATTTTCATCATCAACTCAAGATGAAGGAGATGGATCCATGTCAATGAGATCACTAGTTTTTGGCTCTGCTGATCACCTTTACCAAAGTCTTCAATTGTTTGGTCTTCAAGAAACACAACATCACGGCTTCAATGACTTTCTGTCGAATCGGATCCCATAATCTATACCCGAATTCATCACGCCTATAGCCAAGAAAAATACATTGTCTTGACTTACTATCAAGCTTGGACCTCTCATCCTTGGAATGTGAACAAAAGCTCGCAACCAAACACTCTCAAGTGCTCATAAGACACATCTTTGCTACCCAAACTCTTTTCAGAACATCACCATTCAAAGGATAGCAAGGAGACAAATTGATCACGCCAATCATGGACTCATTGCCTCACCCCAAAAGGATCTTGGCAATTTAGCTTGTGAAAGCAAACACCTTTGTTCTTTCCACAATGGTGCTGTTCATCCTCTAAGAACGCCTATTTTGTTGAGGAGTTCTTCTTAATCGCTTTTTGATGCCTAATACCTTGGTCATGTATAATACTCATCAAATGGCCCAATGTATTCACCACCATTGTCTCATCGGATGCACTTCACCCTCGCCTGCTTTCTTCAACCATGGCCCGAAAATGCTTAAATACTTCTAGAACTTGATCTTTAGTTTTAGTAGATAAGCCCAAACTTTCCTTGAATAATCATCAATGAAAGTAACAAAATAAAGTGCACCACCATGTGTTCTAACTTTAAAGGACCACAAACATCCTAATGAATCAACTCCAAAACATTTTTCTAGAAGCAACATTTTTATGAAAAGAAACTCTATGTTGTTTACTCCGCCAAACAATGAACACAAGTTTTAAGATGTGTACCTTTCAAACCGTAGAAGCTCTTTCTTGAACAATACTTGCAGCCCTTTTTCACTATGTGCCCAAGTCGCTTGTGCCACAATTCAAGAGAAGTATCATCTTCAAGTGCATTGACAACACTTTTACAAATTTTTTCCTTGCATCGAATAAAGTGTATGAGTCTTCTTGCACTTAGCCACCACCAAAGAACCCTTTGTGAGCTTCCATATTCCATCACCAAATTTGTTGTTGAAGCCTTCATCATCTAGCTTCCCAAGAGAGATCAAATTGAGGCTAATGTCGGAACATGCCTCACATCTTTAAGCAACAACTTGTACCCAAATTTGTTTCCAAGCAAACATCACCATGCTAATAATCTTGACAAACCTTCATTACCCATTCAACGTAACTATAATCTCCGCAGGTGTAGGGAAGAAATCAACTCGAGAAGTCACATGAAAAGAAGCACCTAATCAATCACCCAATGACTCTTTGGCCCACAAAATTGATACAATCATCTTCACAAACGACCATGAGATCATCGTAGAATCGCCGTTGTGTCTTCTTTGCTTTCTATCCACACTTTTGTCACGCCTTTTCTTTATTCTTGAGCCAAGCATTCTCGCTTCATGTGCCCTTTCTCATGGCAATAATAACACTCAACGTCTTTCTTTGAAAAAGAACTATCTTTTGATTTGTCACTATCACCCTCAATGGGTCCATATAAATCTTTACAAAATAATAGGTCATCCATTTTAATTTTCCAAGTTACCCAATTGCTTCCATTGAAGCTAGACATACGTAATTCACATTCCTCCATTGATTTATCACAAATAAATAAACCCAAATAAACCGTAAGCTCGATACTGGCAGTTAGGAAAATCGATGATTCCCCACAAGTAAATCAATCAATGGGAATAAAACTAATGCGAAAATTAAATCAAAGGCAACACAAGAATTTTACTGGTTCCCCAATGTGAGGTACGTCCACGATCGAACCTAAATTCGATTCCACTATCAACCAAATAAGTTCCAACGATACAAACGAGACACTAATGGTCTCACAAAACCAATTTTAGGTGAATTCCAAATAATCACAAATAAACAAGAGGAAAGACTCACCAAATAGATGAACCAAAATCTTCGAACCGAAGTTGAAGAAGACCCAAAATAACGAATTCAAACTAACTTCAAACCGAAATTAACCAAACTGCCGCCGCCAAATCAAAACACTTAAATTCTTGATTGATCAAGGCATCTACACGATGCAATATCTTGGTACAGCACTGCGACTTCTTCCTTAGGGAAAAATAATAATACACCCAAAATAGAGTTGAGTATTAGAAATCTAGGGTTTTGTAATCAAACCCCAATAGGTATCCCAAATTGATTGGTCTCCACAAATATAATATATAAAAAGGTTATACCTAGTTCAAGCCAAATGAAAACTTTTTTCCAAAAACCAATTGGGTCCCACACTCCAATAAGGAGAGGTGATGGGCCTAATAAAGAATTGGGCCAAGCGCTTGAAAGGTGAAAGTTCAAGGGTATTTATGTTAAACTCTTTTTGTGTTATTATGTTCAGCAGTGTTTGAAAGGACTTTTATACTCGATTGATGTAAATATATCCAGCATTCTGAGATCATGTTTATTGTATCTTTGAGAGCGCTACATAGGATCTTTTTAAACTCCTCAATTAGCGTATAGTACATTCTAGCACTCACAAATCTTAGACTTAAGGTGTCCCCTAACTCTCAGAATATGCATATTTTCTTTTTAAGTTTGTTTTATCAAGGCATTCACTTAAATTTTTGCTAATTGTATTCATCTTCCAAGGTTTTCATCTTATCAATTCATATTTATTTCTCTCAAAGTATTGTAAAGTTATTAGATTAAGGTAAATATTTCATCATGTCAAGTAAAAAATACTTTTGATGTAATACATATAGTTGCTTGCTATGCTCTAAGAGGTGCTGGTTTAAAATTAAGGGAGAGGTATGAAATGAATGTCAAATAACATAAAAGGATACTCATGTCCCAGTCTTTAATTTTATTATTGTCTACCTTATTTGTCATATCTTTATTTGCCATGGATATGAAATAAATCCATTCGATTTTATATTACTATATATCGAAACCAAATGTAATTTACACATCCAAATAAATGATTGTACTTCTAATCTAGACAACAATTGAATCAAATATTCCCAACCTAGTGACGTGTTATTGTTTCTACCATCATTAGTGTCCACATAGATTGAAACTTGAAACTTGAACTTGCTAATGGTTTAAATGACCTTACATTCTGAAGATATTATCATCCATAGCATTAACATCAATTTTCCTCAAGTACTTCTTAAGATAGATATGATTGGTGTCTCACCGCAAAGAACCATCCATAGCATCAAAGGAACTTCTCTTTGTTGCTCAAAAATATGTTGTAGCAAGCAACTACATCAAGAAAATATTCAACCAAAATATATTATATTCAATCTAAAAAAATAAAAAAATAAAACATATCGCCCAAAAAAGAAAAAAAAGAAAAGAGAAATCAACTAAAATCAAATAAACATATTAAAAACCATTGGTTTAGGCTCAATGAACAACAAGTGAACATACCCCGATCTTAATCACAACAAAATACCAAAACACATAAAGGGCACCGCTACTCAACTTAGGAATTGTAACTCTACTCTTTTCATAATGTTGTCGTGCTTATCAAGGGTGGGAAAAACAAAATTAAAATAAAAAAAATAAAAAAAAGCAAAACAGAAAAAGAGGGCCCATTTGTAGAGTCAGGAAAAGGATTATAGGATGGTAATCTAATACGGACTTATATCGTAATATGTTGTTAACTCCTGTTTAAGTGTACTGTGGATTATGAATTCATGTAAGAAAGTAGTATTTGGTTAATAAGTCGTAAAATAGCTTTTACTGATAATTGTCCTTTCGCACCTTATATGATATAAAAATGATTATTTGTCATTTTTTCAGCTTTTAATTTTTAAAAAATATCATTAATAAAAGTTAATATAAGTAGTATTAATTAGTATCAATTAATATGTACTTTGAAGAAGACGGTTAAAAAATGAATGGAAAGGTTATTGTCACAATTATTTTCTATTATAAATTAATTAGTATCAATTAATTGCTTAATTAGTATCACTATACTAAATTATTAATTAGTATCAATTATAATTAATTCATTATGAAAGCATGTTTATTAATTTATTAATAATTGGCCACCAATTAATATTTAGATTTTTTAATTAATATGATTTTTTTTCTTCTCGTAAATATACAATTTTTATTTTTGTATACTAATATAAAATATGCCACAGACTTATTAATAATTAATACCATACTAATATTATTTTTCAATTAATATTGATTTTTTTCTTTTTCTTCTAAATATACAATTTTGGTTTTTTAATTTATATAATTAATAATATTAACATCCGGCATTGACGAAGTATTTCAAGTAATTTCTACCTCCCAACATTCTACCGTAATGCTTTTAAGTCAAAAATTTGTTTCCCGACCAAATTTTTTGAGATAAGCTTCTAGAAATAGTTACATTTTAAGTTAACTTAAACTCCATATCAAAACACAATATTTAGCTTAAATTGCTTTCAAAAGTCAAAATAAGTAGTTTATAAGCTTTCTTACCAAACAAAGTTCTATGTTTCACTTCAAAAGTAAATATATAGTCCTTCCAATAAAAGCATGAACCTATTCTGTCAATTCAACAAGAGTAGAAACAATAGAACAATTTAGAAGAGATTAAATAATACAACCAAACAGCAGTAATATATCCTAAAAAAATTCCAAGAGAAGAAACACATAAGAAAAAGCCGCAATAGCCCAAAAGAGAGTATTTTACCTCAATAGAAGAAAAGTATTCATAAAAATTATAAGAAAATAAGAAACATGAATCAAGATACATGAGTATGAGCTATGAACTTAATGGAATGGAAATTCCACGGCGACAATGGAAAGTACTAACCACTCAAATCCACTAAATTAACAAAGATAAGCAAAAAGCGTATTAACCTAATGTCAAACAAAGGAGCAAAAGAAGAAAATACTATGATAATCAAATGTAGATATGAGGTGCATTGAAGACTTCAAAATGTATGTAATGTTTCCAAAAGATGTAATGTTTTTTGACCTGAAAGGTCAAAGGTTTTTCTTCATCTATATGCTTCCCAATCATTTTCAATGTCAAGTATCTAGCCTTTCTTTTTCTTTCCTCTCAGAGCAAATATGTATAAGGAAGCTCCTCAAGCCCAAAAAGTTGAAGAAAACCTTCATGAGAGGGAATGAAATCTCTATATATATATATATATATATTGGGATGCATCACAAATCACCCTGGCAAACCAAGATTCCCCAAATTTGAAAACACAATTTTTAAAAATAGAAAACACCAAAAAACAATAAATAAAGAAAATATAGAATAAAAGTAAAGAATGAATCAACCCCCAATCTAAACCAAAACTAAACCTATCTAAACATATTTCCACATATATGCAACTTATAATCGAAAACCAAACCTAACAGGAAATTGAAGGGTTAATCATAAAATTTCAAAGAGCAACAATCAAGCCGCAACAACCAAGCAATAGAAAGAAAACCATAAATATATATATAGGTAAGGAGCATAGAGGTAATTTTATATGAAAATTGGGCCGAAAGGTAATGGGTCGTTATAATATGCATTTAAGGGTTGAGTAAAAGGCCATGAAGTTACTACGGGTCCAAAAGTGGAGGCTTGAAGTTACTCCTCCCCAAAGAGCTTTCTACCACCGCATCTCGACAAAACAATGGGTCAGTGCCATATCGAATAAAGTAAGTCAGAGATAGATTAGATCGTCATTGCGATTTGAATTGGCGAGATAGCTGGTCCGTCCAAGCTTGTTAAAGGTCCCGGGTCCAGCTTGTTAAGGTTGAAGGTTCATAGAGAAATTGAGATACAAGTTTAAAAAGAAGATTCAGCTAAGTAGTAGGTTCAAGTGAGCCGGCCGGGCCTAGTATGGCGTTGTTATTTCGGTCAGAGTGGTAATCAATTAATGTAAAAACCATCTCACCCAGTTTACAATGAGGGGTGTTGATTTGACAAGCATTATCTGGTCAAAGAATGTAATTCCTAGGATATGACTTACCCTGGAGGAGTAAGATGTTAGATAATGTTCAGTCAGACCTTCACATACTAAATGTGGTGTTGATTACTTATAAGAAGCCTACAATTAAGTGGGATTCAATTTAGTTAATAGGCTTAAGGGTATATGTGTTATGGACCCAATGTGTAGAGTTATTAGGTCAGAGTACTTATTTCATGTATGGGCAGAAATAGAAATTAAAACATATTGGTTATTAAAAGTTGGATTTTATTCATTTTTGAACTTCCACAACCTTTCATGAAAAACCACTACAACCTTAAAAGGTTATGGTCCCTTATTCCTTTCCAAGTGGGAAAAGAACACCGCCATTTTTCTAAATCCTTCAAGGAGAACATAAGGCAATCAAAGGGAGGATGAAGGTACAACAAATCACAAATAAAGAGTTATTGATAATCACGCCTGCTTAACCGCTCATCATCAAAATGGATTCTGCATGTCATTTGTCTTGATTTCTTGATAATACACATGGTAAATGATCCAAGTGTAAGGTTTACGGAATTTATGCTGTAATGGTATCAGAAAGCAAGTATGTCATAAAAGTCTGAATAATTGATATGCTTTATTCATTCTATTTAGTCGGAATCGAGCTCAATTTTCATGGATGTAATTTTGTTTCTCGCTTTGTTATGTGAAAATGGCAATCTATTTTCGAATTGCAAATGAT